>WEIS01084364.1:0-17851 GCA_013389965.1 Todus mexicanus
ACAAAAAAAAACCCCAAACCAAAGCTAAAAGAGTAATTGAGTACACCAGGGAGCATCAGCAAAAGAGCAGTGCTAATTGGGGAAGAATAAAAGATAACGGCCAATTTTGTCAGGAAGCGTTGACAAGAAAGATAAGTTGCGAGTAATTAACTGTCTGACATGCTGGAAGTGATGTCTGCCAATGGCTCTTTAAATCATCGGGATATGAAATGTGACAGCCATTTATCACTTTTATGAGGCGCTGCTGCCTGCCTTTCCCTGGGGAAGCAGCAAGATAGGATGTTCTTCAGCTATCTTGCTAAAAAAAAAAGGCCTGGATGTATTTCAAGGGCTTCCCATTTTTGGGTGCCTGGCTTCTTGACCTGTGATTATGGTACGTTCTTTGCCCGACTAAATCTGAATTAAGCGCTGAGATCTGATTTCCAAGAGCATTTGACTTCACATCTCAGATATCCAGAAAGCATCTAGGAGCTTGGTTCTGTAGTTGTCAGGAAAGGAAACTTCCACAGACAGAGGAAATATAGAACTCTTCTGAAGATTTCCCTTCTTTTAGCTCTTCAGAGCTTTAATACTATAGATTTCCTTGTCTCTTACTGATCAAGTTGAAAACCAGCACAAAAAAGGGCACTAGTACTGGACAGGACCAATGCACGGACATTATATGAACCATGAAACTGCAAGTAGGGTTGCAAGCTTTTTGTGTGTGTTCCTGATGACATTTGACAGCTCTTCTAATACCGTAGATTTGTTTCCTGAATCATTAAAATGTCTACTCTGATCTTCTTAAAGGAGTTTAGAATTGATAATCACCTACAATTGCTGGTTTGTGTAACAAGTTTTGAGAATATGCACAGAGAACATACGTGCACCTATTGCTTTGTAAATATGTAGTCACAGTGTGTCTTTTGGAGTCTAATAATTCACTTCAGAAACTCACAGAATCATAGAATACCAGGTTGGAAGGGACCTCAAGGATCATCTAATCCAACCTTTCCTAGGTAAAAAAAAAAACCATAGTTTGAAAGTTTTAAACAAAAAGGAGAGTGTTCTATTGGTATTTCTAAATGGTAAAGCTTGGTATTATCGAGCAGCAGCTCCTACCAACCTCTAATAATTGCCCACTGTGTTAAATGGTCTTTCTCTTCTTGCCTTTGCAGCATTAACAATAAACTGCAACAGCCAGAAGCAGCTGCTGGGGTACTGGAATATGCCATGAAGCACTTTGGGGAGCTGGTGAGTCCTGCTGGATAACTTTTTTCTTCACGTCCTTTGTTTTCCTGGTCTTTTTAGGGTCTTTTTTTTGTGTGTATGTGGTGGTTTTTTGGGACTTCCTCCCAATTCTTCTCTATCAAAAAGATGATTTTGCAGTGCCTTGGGGTGATTGGGAGAAGGAAGGCAGCCCTGGAAACACAGTAAACTCTTCCATTAGGAACCACTAGAAAGTGGGAACAGGTATAAGCATCAAATGGTAACATTCCTCTGGTGTGGTTTTGATCTAGACTGGAAAAGAAGTCTGGGAGAAGTACAAATTTCAAAACATCTCTACAGCTTCTTATGATTCCTCAGGTGGATTGAGCAAAGCTCTGTGTTACCTAATTCTGACCTCACTCCTTAGCAGTAATGTGCTTCTAGCGGGAAATGGAGCTCAAAGTGCATAGAATTTGCCAGAATGGGCTGTGAAAAGAAATTAAGAGGAGCTGTGAGCTCTGCTTTCAGGAACTCACTTGAAATATTACGACTGAGCTGGAGAAGTCAAAGGGCTGGTATATAACCATCCTGAGTGGAAGACCTGGCATGCAGAGCATGACTTATACAGACCCTGCCCACAGGATTGGGAAAAGAATCTATTCTGCAGCCTGTGTCAAGACATGAGCTGCCAAGGACTGAGCAGAAAAACATTGGCAGAGATAAGCATGGAAAAAATATTAAGGCATTTTATTTCTTGAAAATTAGAAACAAAATCTAGAAACCAAGAGTGAAGCAAAGTTTGTGCAGCTGATGAGGATCACTGCTTGGCTTATTTGTAAAGTCTTGGTTACAAACCACAGCCTTTCCTTGTGAGGGCTGCGATTAGACCCCAACATCCTGCAACTTGCTGGATTGAAATATGGCCCAGCAGTAGTCAGACACACGATCTGGTTTGGGGATTTAGTGGTTTTTTCCCAGTTAGTCACTCCATTCCTGAACACAGGACTCTTGTTCTTGGCTAAAGAAAGCATGTGCAACAATGACAAGTGGAATATTGTACATACATCTACCCTTTTTCTTATTCCATTCACTCCCCCTTCTCAAAAAGAAAAGCACCAGCTACAGAGCTGGTATTTCAGTGGCACTGAGCAGGGGATGATGTTGGATTGATGCCTCTGGTAAACCTGAATCCATTTCTGTGCAGGTTGAGCAATACTCCGGATTCCTGGTTTCACACTAGCCCAAGGCTTTTCCCTCTATCGCAGCAGTCGATGAGGATATTTAGAATGAAAGAAGGGCTAAGTGACCATCATAGACACAGAGTTTCTCGGGAAAAGCTGCAGTGCTTAATACAGAATGTTAAATATTAATTCCACTATTTATTCTGCTATTTTTTCCTACGCACGCACCCCTTAGGAAATTCAAGCTACTTGGTATGAAAAGCTTCATGAATGGGAAGATGCTCTGGTGGCCTACGACAAGAAGATGGACACAAACAAAGATGATCCTGAGCTGATGCTAGGACGGATGCGGTGCTTGGAAGCGCTTGGTGAATGGTAAGAGAGAAATGCCTGAAGACCGAAGAAAATGGTGCCTTTAAAAATGGTCCCTATCTCCATTACTCCCACCTTAAAACCCCTTTGTCCATCTTATAGATGGCCGAGTTTCTCATTATGACTCTTCAACATTCATTAAACATTATCTTTGTGGACATGTGGTATTTCAAACCCTGTGTTACATGTGTCTTATCAACATGTAACTGATTTAGAGTTAGTGTTTGTGAGAGGGGGAGCTGGTGGTGACTTCCAGCTCACTAGTTAACTGTAGGCTTCTGGTTTTCTCCGTGTTCAGTTCGAAGAAGCTAATTGGAGAAGGCATCCTGTGTGCTGTAGCATGCAGATCTACCCAGGGGCATGTGTGATTTGCTCCAGGTTCCGCCTTTCTCCTGAACTTTTCATGTCACTAGAGCTCTTTCCTGATGGGTCCTGACGTGAACCCACGGGGGTGGCACTCAGGGAGGAGATTCCTCTTCACTAAAGTCATTTTACTGTTAGAGAAACAAGAGCTGTTTGAGAAACCTAATTCTGACAGCATTTTTCTGCCCTTTTTGTTTCTAGATGAGGATGAGGCATATTGGGTGTAGCTTTTTTGGTAGGAAAAATAGATCCTCTTCCTGAGCATTTCTCAATCTCATTTTCTAGGAGTAGGCAATTCCCACCAGGGATTTACAGAATTTCTCCCTCCTGCAGGGCATGTAGTAGTATATAGCGTCTTCTCTGAACCTCCTGCTTCCTCACATCAGTGACAAATCTATTACAAGAGGATGCTTTTCTTCTGTTGGAGCTCGGTCTTACGCATCTATCGATAGTCTGTAGTGATAAGAGCAATCACAGTTTCACAGAGGCATGATCCTGAGACTAAGAATCCCATGGTTTGGCTGCTGATATGCTTCAGTAGGGTGCAACTTGACTTCTGGTGCTGCTGGAGTCTGCTTAGTAGAGTATGACAGTTAATCTAGAGCTGATGTGATGTGGCATCCTGATTTCCAACCTTTGTGCAGTAACGTTTGGAAAGTACAGCCAAAATCCTCTTAGTCACTTGTCTCCTGGTGTAGTTATGTCTGCAAGAGCTATACTACTTGAGTAGCATCTAGGAGGTCCTGGTTTACTGTTGTTGCTGGGTTTGGCTTGTTTTTTCACTTGGTTTGGGTTTGTTGTTTTGCTTTTTTTTCCTCCTGGGCCATTAAACTGCCAGAATGACTCTCTTGCCTGTGGCAGCCCATTGGTTCTGTTTGACTAACTCATTTTCCTTTTTGGGAGAGGAGAGGATGACAGCAGAGAAGGCAAGTTGGCCTCCCTCACAGTTGGCAGGGATTCCACCGCTACAGAGTATCCAGCCTGAGAAATTCTGCTACTGCAACACCCACAGTAATTGGCTTGATTAATGGAGCATTCACAGTTGATTTAAAAGAAATAATACAAACAATCTTAATGCTTCCTCTTTACTGGGGATGAAAGATTCAGATCCCCTCTGAGATCTTGCCGTGACAGATCTTTGTACTAAGTTGCAGCAGCATTGACTGTCTAGTCTCTGTCGTGATGTGTTATCCAAAATGTTTGATAGCAGGAGCCAGGCACAAGCTATTAGATCACGTCTTCCATGTACTGACACTTGCAAAAAAATTTAAGCATCCTTTGTTTGGTGATGGGTTGGGTTTTTTTCCTTGAGAATGTTTTTGTTTTTTCTCTGTAGGNCAACACTTAAGTTCTTTGGAAAACCTGTGTTTACATAAGGGCGTCTAAAGTAACCGTGAGATTGGTCTGAGCAGATAACCAGTTGCTTAACTGGTCCCTTTCACATTGACCATAGCTCAGACTTGAAATGAGATTAATAGAATGTCTTAGATTTGTGGCAGACTCTTATTTACAAACTAGAACCATATCTCCTGAGCGTTTTGATAGGTTGTGTCTGAGTAGGCAATCTGAAGTGGAATAAATCTATAAACGGTCCAAAGATCTGTTGTGCTGATAGTTATTAGAGCAGTGTATAAATCACTTGCTGTCTGCCAGCCTCTGCTGAGGTAAAACTCGTCTTTTGCTTTGTAGGACATTAAATCAAATGTTCTGGAAATGTCAGCGTTGCAACTTTTTCATCACAAGGAATGCGAGAACCTTTTTTCAGGAGGATAACAATTGGCCTAGGAGAACAATACTTATGTTTTTGCTTGTCTGTAGCTGTGTGTGTGTATATATGTAGTTTCCACATATAACACAGACTGCCCCTGCCAAAGACAAGCTGTTGGAGAGCTCACTTACGTGTAGAAGTACCACAGAGTGCTCAGGCCTGGTCGCTGTCATGTCACTGGCGTGTCTAAGCGCCGTAGTGTGGCTCGGTTCCTACCCTGCAGAGAGGGCTGTTGTGTTCCTGAGGGTGTCTGTGTCTCTGCAGGGCAGTGGGACAGCATGGAAGAGTACACCTGCATGATCCCACGGGACACCCACGACGGGGCTTTCTACAGGGCTGTGCTGGCTCTTCATCAGGACCTTTTCTCACTGGCTCAGCAGGTAATTATCTCCCTCGTCGGCTTCCCAAAACCTAATTTAAGATGAACTCGGCTATATTGCTGCATGGACAGACACTCTGGTTTAAGCACTCAGCTATAACCTATGAATTGCCCAGTAACTTTTTTCCACTGATGGATTAGACCTTGGTAATTGAGCTTATCTTGTATTTCCAGAAACCCAGCAGCGAATATCTGTACAGACAGTAGTGGGTGCAGTGCTGTGGAGTGTAAGAGTGCCTTGGTCATCCTTAGGCTTCTGTACTTTCAGGTCGGTTTTCTAGACACAGCGCCCAAGTTTGTCTCAGCAGAGGTTCCATTTTACATGGCACGTGCTTGATAAAAAGCGTTCATGGCATAAGGCACACGTAAGATTCTTCATGGGTGTTCTGTGCCTTTCTACCTGCTGCAGCTTTCTGAGTGGAGTGCTCATATATATCACTTACCAGAACTATTCCTCTAATTTTTTGATAGCAGTGATAAATCTTAAATCGACTTGAGATGAGAAATCAAGGCGAGGAAGCAGAGCTGTATGTTTATTTGTCAGAGGAGATTTGCAGAGCAACTTTTTCCCCCTGTGTCGATGTGGAGCGCGTTGTTTATTTTGCAAGGAAGCTCAAGTTCCATTTCTCAGAATTCTGTGCTGGCTTGCCAACTTAGATAAAGGAGTAATTTGGTCTGCTCTGTCAAAACCCGTACAGAGATTTTTGGGTGATGTGCACAGTGGAATTAGCCAGGCATTCAAAGGAGTAGAGTTTGTGATTAACCTTTAACATTTGGAATGGGAAAAACTATAGATGAGAGATTATATAATGACTGGAACCAGAGCAGGATTTGTTTCGTGCCTGAGGAGCATGTCTTAGTTGGAGTAAGAGAAATGGAATTTGCTGTCCTGTATAATTCATAAAAACCTGTTGGGTTACATAAACCAGTGAAAGTTATTTTCTATCATTGTATATTATCAAGAGACGTTTCTTGAGGCTTTTTTGTAACCGACTCTGTTGCACTTGTGAACTTCCCTCTATAAATGTTATTAATGCTGATCTCTACAACGGCAGCAGGACTAGAAATGTTTCACACTTTGATTTAGTAGACAAACTTCAGACACTCCAGGTAATAAATGAAACCCCCTTGACTTTCCTTATATCTACCCCTGGACACTGTTTCCCTGTCAGTTCTTTCTATTGATAACATCCTCTCCTGGTTCTTGTTGGAGAATGGGAATGAGGCCAGCTTTGTCCATGCAGTGGAACAGTTGAATAGCACTTCCAACAGTTGACCCCAGATAAAAATACCACCTTTGCCCTAATATCTTGTCCTCTTGCAGTGCATTGACAAAGCCAGAGATCTCCTGGATGCTGAGCTGACTGCCATGGCAGGAGAGAGCTACAGTCGAGCCTATGGGGTAAGTGTTGAACTCTCTGCCTTTGTTCTCCTCATTGCTGCTTTCAAACTGTCTCTAGAAGTTGCAAAAAATTTCTGAGTATCAGAAGTATCAGCTCAATATCAGCTTGTGTCAAACACAAGAGCTGTGTAAACCCACAAGCTAAATAACTCTGGTCAGATTGAACTTTGTAGGAGCAGCTTTGGGACAAATAAAACAGTGAAGGGAACTCCTCCCCTCAAAAGAAATAAGAATTGACAATTAGAAAGTTTTGAATCAGCAAATTGCCTGGATGCCAGTGTCTAGCAGTCAGTCCTTTATCTGTTGGGCAGCGTATGTACTTCAGATTTTGATGCCAGAAAACTGTTCCTTAATTATAGATTTGTTCTGTAGTGATTGGGATGGAATGTGATTGTTTCCTTCAGGCTATGGTATCCTGCCAGATGCTGTCAGAGCTGGAAGAGGTTATCCAGTATAAACTTGTACCAGAGCGCCGTGAGATCATCCGCCAGATCTGGTGGGAAAGACTGCAGGTACGTCTCTGTAATGATCAAGGACGGAGATGCTGATGTGCTGGCATGAACAGCTTCCTTTCGAGTCAGAGTAATGGCTCAGCACATCTTCCCAGTTCTCTCTCTATCCCAGAGCAATATACACTTACATGGCTGCAAGCTTTGTCTCCTCTGTGTTTGTCCTGGTTGTTTAGGTTTGGGGTTTTTTTTCTGTTAGTGTTCCTGAGTTGCCTCTTGACGTCACACTTCAGTAGGGTGATATAAGCTTTGAAATAATAACTATGTACAGAATGGAGACAGCAGTAACATCTCCAAGGCTGCTTGTGTCAGTATTGGAGATCACACCTGGAAATACTGGTTTGGATATGGCTAGTTTGAACTTTTTACCTGGCTGGCTGTTATAAGGAGAAGTGAATTCTCTCACAATGCTGGAAAAGCGGACAGGGAATCCACATACTTCTACAAGATTGTCCAGTTCCTTTTTGACCTCTTACAAGAACATTTCCAATTGATTTGTGGCACCTACAGACATGATTTAGTGGTAGACTTTGTAGTGTTAGGTTTATGGTTGGACTCAATGATCTTAAAGGTCTCTTCCAACCTAAATGATTCTGTGATTAGCCTTGTCCTCTCGGAGACCTTTAGCAATGCTGGTTTTGTTGTATTTATAGGTAAGTTTGTGCCTTTCTTACTCTAAATCTGAAGCACTCCTGACAATTTAAATCAGCCAAACATTCTGGGACTGTTTCCTTACAGTGAAAGCGAACATCATCAGATGAAGTAGTACATACTGGAATATTGTTTAAAGAGGTGATTCCAGGAAGGAGGAAAAAAACCACACCCCAAACCAGAATAATCAGGGTGAAAGGCGCTCATTATGCCAAATTTTGATAAGCTGCCTGGAGGAAGAATTTCTCCCTATGCAGAGTTCTTTGCTGTGACTGCTGCATCTGCCTCCTTACGGAAAGGCTGTTGCTGCTGTGTATTTCTTAGCTGTTTGGGAAACTGTGACAAAGATTTTAGTCTCCCATCTGCATTCCTGTCTGAAAAAAAATCACAACTATTTCACTGGGGTGGAGAAACTGAGTGACGGGATAGGTAATGTCTTAATGCAGCTGTTTATAGTCCTGAAAGCAGAATATACAGTTCTTGCACATTTTATAGCTGCTTTTTAATAATTTTTAAATGCCTACTGGATGAGGTTTATTTGGGTATTCGAGGAAAACTTTGCCTGACTTCCCAGCCCTCAATTTTGAGGAAAAAGGGAGGGAAATAGATGGTAAGGTGGTTGCTGACACTGGAAATTTTGTTTATCTCAAAACTAATTCTAAAGTCATCTCTGGATCAACACGAACTTCAGAGCATCACTGTCACCCTGAAGTACTTGGCCATTACAGTAAACACCATGTATTTGGTTGTTACTGTCTCTTGAACAGTGCTACCTCTCTGCGGCGTCCTTGAACGTTTGAGATACAGCTTCATCCTGCTCTGCCCATGTTGTTGTGCCTCTCCCTTCAGACAGACGAGAACCAGACAATGCTTGGACAAGCAGCGTAGCAGTTGGAACAGCAGCTTCTGGCAGAATATCAGTTCGGTCATGCCAGCCTCTAAAAAGCAACACATGCAAGGAGAAAAGAAAGGGCAATAATAAAAATATCTTTGCGACCATTTGGTTTTGTACCGTCTCTGTATTGAGATTTGTCACTGTTTGAACTAAAAATAGGCTTTAAAACTAGGTTGAGAATGGTTATAAAACTCTTGACTGGTTTTGGAAGAACTTTCCTGGGTTGTTGGGGTTTTTTTTGGATGAATTTCTGCTTCACAAGCTTTTTCCCTTTTTCCATTAGAAGATATTGTTAGACTGCAAACGCTGAGTTGGCTGCAGAGAGTGAGAGTCAAGGAGTTAGCACTGCAGTGTATGAAGAAGGTTAAAGAATTAGCCAGGTAGTTCATAACATCGACCTGCTGTGATTTGTGGGCACTGAAGTTTCTCCATCTTGGGAAAAGTCCCTTCAGATTCTGAATTAAGGCTCTGTGGGGTAGATAGGAGTCAAAACTCTACCATGTTCTCTTTCTTTTTCTCTCAGGGCTGTCAACGAATTGTGGAAGACTGGCAGAGAATACTGATGGTCCGATCTCTCGTTGTGAATCCTCATGAGGACATGAGAACTTGGCTCAAGTACGCCAGCTTGTGCGGCAAGAGCGGGAGACTGGTGAGCATTAGCAAGCTCTACCCTCTACAGCAGGATTTTTAGATGGTTGGCTTTGTCATGCTACTGCAACCTTGAACATTTCCAAATACTTTCATTGCCCCAGTAGGATGGGCAATGCTCTGCTCTGAGAAGGATACGGGTCAGGAATGGTTAAAATGCTAAAACTTTAGCCAGCATAGAATAGAGTTCATGCTTGTAGCCAAGGTTATTTTTTGTGGGACTAGTACTGCACCTGAGAACCTCAGAGTCAGTTTTTTGTGGCATGCTATAGCTGAAAGTTCTTCTGCAGCACCGGTAATTATTAATCGTGTCTCTCTTTGCTAAAGCTCTTTGTCAAATCTTGAATGTGACATTATTATCATTCAGCATTACAATCCTATTTCAACATTCACCGCAAGTTTTATGACCAAAAAAGATTGAAAGAGAGACTTCACACTTTCTGCTGGCTTCTGAAACAAGAACCGAATGCTGTGATGCCAGTGAAGACATATGGTTTAGGGTGTGACATTCCTATGAGTCCAGGCAGTGGTAATAAAGATGCTATGTCTGTGTTTTATCTGGAGCGTCAGAGGTATTTTTTAGTGGCATGCAATTCTGCAGTCAATATGAAATGGAGGTAAGAACTGAACTGGTTTTAACCTGCTTTCTTCTCTTTGCAACTTTCTTCAGGCTCTGGCCCATAAGACACTTGTCCTGCTCTTGGGAGTAGATCCATCTCGACAGCTGGATCACCCGCTGCCAACAGTACATCCCCAAGTGACTTACGCGTACATGAAACACATGTGGAAGAGCGCTCGTAAGGTACAAAAGAACGTAGGACTCTGGTTTTTGCTCAGGTTTTGTGCAGTGACATGCATGTTAGCTCTTCATAATCCCCGCAGAACAAAGGCAAGGCTGAAGGTTCTCTTTTTGCTCACCTAAAAAAAGAGTAATCGATCCCTTTCCTTACTGTTATTCAGAAAATAACCTTATGAAATTTTCCTTTAAAACTCTAGCTACAGAGGAGGCTTGGCCTTAATTTTAATTCCTACATGGAAAGATGGTTTTTGCTAACCTAGTATCAGGCACCCAAGGGATGCAACCAGAATTAGTGGTGAATAGTAGCTCCTCTGTCCTCACCAGGATTTTACTGTGTGGGCTTGGCGTGTGGGCTTGGTTCTCCTATAATTGTCCACTGTTCCGATTGCCAGATTGCTCCACGTTGTACCTGTGGCCAGGGTTACATACTGAAAGAGTAAAGGTGTTCTTTTATTACCAGTTTTAGAAAAATATCCTGAACGGTTTGTTCTTAGTCACTGAGCAGAACTGACTTTTATTAAGGACATTGCTGAAAATTTTGAACTGAAAGACAGCTGAAAAGTACATAGGGTTTTGTCATGGGAACAATTTGGCTCCAAAGAGCCTAGGGTGAATGTTTTTGACATTGCAACACAGGGAGAATTTACATAATCAAATCCAATAAACTCCAGACTGGATAACTTATCTTTTTTTTTTAATATACATTAAAGCCTCCATTTATTCTCATGTTCTGCCACATCTTTTTTATTTTTCCTGTCTTTCGGATTGCCAGCACTGGAGCAGAGCCATTGCTATGAGAACATTGCCATGACCTAACTATTCTTTATTTGAATTTAAAAACCAGAAGGAGCTGCTGATGGCCCCGTTCTATTGGCTTTGTAAAACAGTGTCATGCTCTCTTAGTTTCCTCAGTAAATGACCCAAGAAGTCTGTGGGCCTTTTTTTGAGTGAAAGTTTCTGTGACTTTTCTGTGTTTGACCTGGAATAAAGTAATAGAGAAGACCCAGGAAACTGGTGCGGTTGTAGAAAGCAGAATGAGAGAAAGCAGAAAGGTTAAGGGGATGGGGGAAGAGAGTGTATCTAAAATAAACTGCTGCAACAATATGGGGAGCCCATATGGCAGAATATGTGAGTCTTTCCTCAAAATTCGGTAGCAATTCCGTGGCCAGATTTCTGAGACGTCAATCTCTAACCTCTTCATTTATCTAGTGCTACGTGTGCCAATTATAAACAGATTTGAGCGGGATGTAAATGGCTATAAAGCTTTATAAGAAAACAAAACTATTTTTTGTTTTCAGTGAAAATCTATTTCCACTTTGTCTTCTTCCCTTGTGAAGTTGTACGTAACCCCTGTGGTCCTTAACACAACCATCATCCAATTCCAGATCGACGCGTTCCAGCACATGCAGCACTTCGTGCAGACGATGCAGCAGCAGGCCCAGCACGCTATCGCCACTGAGGACCAGCAGCACAAGCAGGAGCTCCACAAGCTCATGGCACGGTCAGCACCTGCTCCTTGGCCCCCCTTTAGCTACGGAATGAAAGCGATGCCTTTCCTGACGTTGAAGGGGTCGTGCAGATGACACATTTCAGATAAACCCATGCTTTGATTTAAAAGGAACAGAGAATTTCGCAGTGAGCTGGTAGAGACCCATTTAGTTTTACATTCTTATCTATCATAGAGTTTTCAGTAAGTGTTATCTTGACACATCAGCATAAACAAGCTTGTATTTGTTGCTGGCGGCTGGTTGTATTTTTCCAGCGCCGCGGCTCCCTGGCAGAAGGCAGAGCTCCCAGCATGGCTGGTGCTTTGGTTTTCAGGAGATCCAGTCAGCAGGAAAGAAACACTTCCCACATGCCTGGCACATCTGTGCTTGGCAGCGTGTGCCCGGAATACAACAGCAGCGCTTTGGGCAATAGATGCCCAGCATGTGATGGTCTCTTAAAATATTATTACATTCAACCCACATTTTATAATCTCCATTTTCCTCTGTGAATCTGGAGGTGCCAGATCTGTCATTTCTAATTTAAAGAAGAAATGGCGTCGTGCTTAACATGGAAGGTTTGCTCAATTTTTTCAAGGGAGATGTGCACTCAACTTGCTTTTATGAGACAGGGAACTTGATAACATCATCATCTTATTTTTTTCAGAGTGACTGTCATGGTAGACAAATTAATAATGAGTTGTGCACAGTATTTTTCTTACACAGTGCTTTCTGGAAAACTCAAAATACGGAAAGGACAACTTGTAACTGTGGTATTTAAAGCCAGCTGAGGGAACAGAGTATTAAGCTTTGGACAAACCTTCCCAGCCCCACCCTGTTGCAGTAAAACCACGTTGTTTTTCCTTTCCTCTGGGAGGGGATGACTTAATGGGGCTCTGGCTCAGAGGGGGAAGAGCAGTCGCTCTGTGTTTCCACTGATTGTCTGTCTCAGTGTTCTCTCCAGAAGGCTGATTCGTATGATGATAAGCAGCTAGCCAGCACATATGCTGTGTGCGTTTCATCAGTGCTGATGAAGTCTTTTGATGCTATTGTTAGCTACTTCTTAAGCTGAGAACTGATATAAATGAGGAACAAAGTTTGACCCTCACCTTTCCTCCTAAAATCAAACCGTTACCTAGTTAGTTCACACTTACAAGCAGGCTGTAGGTGTGGTTAACCTTACACATTCACATGCACGCTCCCAGTCTGTGGAAGAGGCTCCCTGAGTGCGTTTACCACATGAAATGTCTTTCAGACTTAGAGATGAAGTCTCCCTCTTAATCTAGCAAGCTTTGTTTTCATTCTAGATTCTGAGTCAATAATCCCTTTGCTTCACCAGGTGTTTCCTGAAACTGGGCGAGTGGCAGCTGAACCTGCAAGGCATCAACGAGAGCACCATCCCCAAAGTCTTGCAATACTACAGCGCTGCAACAGAGCACGATCGCAACTGGTACAAGGTCAGTAAGGAAAAGCTTCTGAGCACCACTGCAGAGAGAGCAGTACATTTGATCACATCCCCTACTACAGGAAAGCATTAATAAGTTCTCCTATAACTATCTGCCCTGTTACTTGTGAGTAGGTTTGAAAAAACAGGGAAGGCAGCCCATGGGACTTGTGTTTAGAATTTTATCTGGCTGGTAAAACTAGGCCACAACTCAGTTTCTCTTCTTGCTTTTGGGACTTTCTCTCCTGTCAGTTAACAGTGAAGGAGAAAGGAGAATCTAAAAGGAAAAAAATTAACTTGTTCTTACTCAGAATACTTGACCTAGGAAAGTAGTCTTGTCGCTAATTCTCCAAAGAGCCTTCAGTTTCAGGATTGTGACATTTCAATTGCTATTTGGTGCCAGATCTTCTGAGGCAACCATGTCCTGTATTTCTTCCTGTTACACCTCCCCTGGTCCTAACGTACTAATCTTCATTTTAAACTTTGAAAAATTAAGGTGTACGTGAATGGAATGGGATTTAATTTTTCCTACAGAGCTCTTTTGCCTGAATATCAAACAGGGAGCTCCTGGCCAAGAACTCCCCATGATGGTATTTAAGATAATTAGACAGTTAAAACTACAAGCGATTAGAGAAAGCAAAGCGTGGTGTTGTCTGCAGGGTATTTCCACTGCTGTCTGCAACTCAGAAAGGTTGGCTTATGATCTCAAACAATTAGTAAGTACAGGTTGCAGAAAGGATTCATCTTCCTTCTGACTTTTGTTCTCTCTTGGCAGGCCTGGCATGCCTGGGCAGTGATGAACTTTGAAGCAGTGCTTCACTACAAGCATCAAAACCAGGCTAGAGATGAGAAAAAGAAACTGCGGCATGCCAGCGGAGCCAGCATCACCAGCGCTAACACCGAGGGCAGCAACAGCGAGAGCGATGCAGAGAGCACAGAGAACAGCCCCATCCCATCGCCAGTGCAGAAAAAAGTCACTGAGGTACCCTTCCTCCCTGTCCTGTCCGTCTTGGGAGATTGGTATTTACAGCTTAGGCACAGGAAAATGTTATGATGGGGAGCAAGCTACTATCCATACCTAGCTTGTAGAAGCTGTCTCTGTTTAGCTTATAGCAAAAGTGAGGAAGTGGTGGTTAACTCAACCTTAAGGGGAGAGGACTAAAGTAATGCAAGAGATCCTAAGTTAGCTGTGAACTAAAGCTGTCTGTAGTTTTGGTCACAAACTGAAGTATAAAAACACTTAATTTGGTCCCTGCCAGGCCAAAAGATCTACGGCTAGTCAAGCAAAACATGAATTCCAGAAGCAATGTGTTGTGTGAGGAGTAGGAGCAGAAGTCAATGATAACATGGATTAGATCTGTGTTTCCACATATTTCTCTGTTTCCACATATTTCTCCCTCTTTCCTCTTGCTAAGTTTAAGTTTTATGTGGACTGATGTGCTTATGTAGAACTAACGCAGCAGTTTTCCTTCCAAAAGGATTTATCCAAGACCCTCTTGATGTACACAGTCCCTGCTGTCCAGGGGTTCTTCCGGTCCATATCTCTGTCTCGAGGAAACAACCTACAAGACACTCTAAGGTACATGTAAAAGCACACAGTGAATGAAATCCAACTGATAATGTTTAAGATTAGATAGAATCTGTTTCTGCTCTTTTTGTCGTTGTTAAATGAACTGAATTCTTCAGTCTAAACTAATTGACGTTAGCTGGATTAGCCCTTATCCTGTTTCTAGGTTTGGGGAGAAAGTGTCACTTGTAAATGGGTCTGGAGGTATTTGACTGAAATGAGGGGTTTTGTTTAATTCCTAACTAATATATTTCTCTTTTCCAGAGTCCTTACTCTGTGGTTTGACTACGGTCACTGGCCTGATGTGAATGAGGCATTGGTAGAAGGAGTCAAGGCGATCCAAATAGACACTTGGCTGCAGGTAAGGAACACAAAGGGCTGAGACCAGCCTCAGTTCTGGGGGGAGCTTGAGGATTTGTTGGATGATATCCATGATGATCCTTTGCTAAACAATCCTCTGTAGGTGAGTAGCGAGGGCAGGGTGCAGTTACAATTAGTAATTGATTTCACAGGTATCTCAAACAGAGACCTGAGAAGCATTCTTGCATGCATTTCTGTATTTCTATGCAGATCAGGGCGTATGAAAGGAAAGACTCAAAGTTTTAAATTGAAGATGACATGCATTCAGTAGCAATCAAGTGTAAAGCCCCACTGTGCTGCCCTGGTGTAATTTACAGTCAGTCTGTTTCAGAATTGCCTTGTAAAATGACTCCTGTAAATAAATTAAAAACCCCTTGTTTCTTGTTTAAGCATTATTCAAGACACATCTTAGCCTTTTCTTAAGAGGATCCTGTTCTACACAACACCTGTGATTTCACAGAGCTCTTCTGCATTTCTGACTCTCGTTGGAACTTTGTGTTATCCTCTAACTAACTCAAAAAGGAGTGGTGGGCTTCTCACCTTTAAAGACTGAGAGGTCTCTAGCAGAGGGCAGAACAGCTTGTGAACTAAACACTTGACATGACAGGGATGTTTATTTTACTTATCCTTACTACTAGGTTATCCCTCAGCTTATTGCAAGAATTGACACCCCTCGACCGTTAGTAGGACGTCTCATTCATCAGCTCCTCACAGATATTGGACGGTACCATCCCCAGGTAAACTTTGGCTTAGAGGAGGAATTTCCACAGACCAATACCCTGTGACACAGGCATTTGTTGTGTTCCATTTCACCTCATCTAGATGCCTGCACTGGAAGTCACAGCAAGTGAGGATAGTGAGGGTGGGGGCTCTTTCCACTGCTGCTTCTTTTAACTCAGCACTGTTCACATAAAATTGGAAAGAAGAGGTGGATGAGCCGTGCAGCATCCCTCTAATAGAATACTGGGTAGTGCAAATCACCTTCTGAAATCTCATTAAGTGACTGCTAAGAAGCTACCTCACAGACGATTTATCTGAATTACTTCCTACAGGGTGGGAAATCACAAAATGCTAACCCCAAGGTTTTTATTCTTCCAGTTCAATAGAGGCTCTCAAAGCCATTCTGCTACTTAGTGAATTAAAGTCTTGTAAGCTTTTCAGCTTGGAAGATTTTGAATAACAAATTCCTATCACCTTTTTCCAGAAGCAATATCCTGGCTTTCTCTTGTCTAGCCCTAAGGCTGCTGTTCATTAATGCTGTGCTAATCTTTCCATTTATGTAGCTCTTCTGTGTGGTTCTAAAATATTACTGGTTGGTGTCCCTCGTAGGCTTTGATCTATCCTTTGACTGTCGCCTCTAAATCTACAACCACTGCTCGCCACAACGCTGCCAATAAGATCTTGAAGAACATGTGTGAGCACAGTAACACCCTGGTGCAGCAGGCAATGATGGTGAGTCCTTAGTGTCCTGTAAAGTATGGAGTGTTTCAGGAGTGGATGTGCCACAGCTGTAATAACACAAAATGACTCTTCATTATTCATTTCGTTCAAGTAAAATTAACTTGGGGGGGGGATTGCAGTTGGTAGACGTTACAGTATTAGTATCATTTCAAGAAAATGCTTTCATTTAAAAAGGAGCGTAACATTCAAACACGAAATTCTTGTGTCCCTGTGAATAAATTTAGAGAAGAAATAATTGCAGAATCCTTGTTCCATAAAGAGATATTTTTGCTTAATGAAAAGTGGAAGCAAAACTTAGCGAGCGTAGCATTGCAAGAGTCATTTAATCCATTTGCTACAGATGTTTATGAATAAATGAATAGTAATGCTTTCAAGCCAAGCTATGCAAAGATATGGAAAATTTCAAAGGTGACAAATAAGATGAGAAAAGCCTGATCAGCTTGTTGCAGAAAAGCCTAACAGCTAGTGGGAGTTCTTGGGGCTCCCTCTAGCTGCCAACAACAAATATTTCATCACCACTGGGGAAGGAAAGGGGTTTGCATTTCTAAATCGGCATTAAGTCAGAGTGGTTTTCTTTAGGTGTTTAATTCTTTTTCCTGTCCTAAAACAGGTGAGCGAAGAGCTAATCCGCGTAGCCATCCTGTGGCATGAGATGTGGCATGAAGGGTTGGAAGAAGCATCTCGTCTGTACTTTGGAGAAAGGAATGTGAAGGGAATGTTTGAGGTGCTGGAACCGCTTCACGCAATGATGGAGCGTGGGCCTCAGACTTTAAAAGAGACATCCTTCAATCAGGTATCGGCAAACAGCCAAGAGCAAACCTTCTGCAGCCCCCCCAAAACCAGGCAGGACAACCCCCTGCCCCAGATGTGTCACAAGGACCTCTGCAATCTAGTACAGAGAGTAAATCTCTTGGACTTACTATGTTAGTTGCAGGCTTTGGTAGTGACATTTATCTTCAGATCTGTATCTCTTTGGGTGACTCCAGAACTACATGGGCCATGGTAGCACAGGTAGTAAAGATCAGCTCTCTCAAGCCAGCGAAAGGAATTAACTTGAGCTTGTGAACCTACTGCTAAAAGGTGTTTCTATTCATTCCGTTGCCTCCTATCATAAAGTCCATTTGTGACAGTATTTGCAATGCAATTTCCAAACAGCCTGCGATGATGCTCTTTGTAGGTATTAAGTGGTCTCCATTGTCCCACTATAGTCTGTGGAAATGTTTTTGTTGGTGTTTTTCACGTTCTCCCTAGGCCTATGGTAGAGATCTAATGGAAGCTCAGGAATGGTGCAGGAAGTACATGAAATCAGGGAATGTCAAAGACCTAACTCAGGCCTGGGATCTCTATTACCACGTGTTCCGGCGGATTTCAAAGCAGCTG
>WEIS01084370.1:715-25071 GCA_013389965.1 Todus mexicanus
ACACTATCCAAGTGCCTTTAGTTGAAGCGGTTCACAAATCGAATGGAATTTCACATCTTCATTAGCCTGATTTTTAACAGCTGTGGAAAGGATAGAAAGGGATCAAGCGTGCTTCTAAGTCTGGTAACAGTCTACAAAACAACCAGGAAAACCCAGCTTTGGAGAGGGCTGAGTTTAGCAACGATACCCCATGTTTGACATCTGACATTGGCATAACAAAGAGTTATGAAAGGAAGTGTTTTCTGGAGGAATTGAAGGGGTGGACTGTACTACGGGTATCTAAAACAAAGGCATCTGGAACCATCCAGTCTAGATATCCTCACCATCCATCCTGGTAAGAAGTGCTGAAAAGCTCTGTAAAGCCTTCAACTCAGTAATAATCCTCATCATTCAACAAGACTACAGTCTAGCTCTTACGACTTGTGCTCTCCAGACCCTTCATCTGAGCATGTTGGTCTCACATTCCTTAGAGCACACTGAAAGCAAATCTAAAAATGTCCCATACTAAGAGAGGCTCCTGTTTGCATACTTGCTACTGAACAGGAATATGGGTCAGACCTTTTCAGACCAGCGTTTTACATCAGCTGAGGATCAGAGTAGTAAAACCCTACAAATTATATTTACCATTCCACAAAGAATGACAAAGGGGAAAACCTATTTACTAGATAAGCAAATGCAAATTCCATCTTCAAATACCACTTTTTTCTTCTCAAGTTAGATAAGCAGTCATTTTTCAAGGCCATGTTATTAATAAGCACAGAAATCTCAGCTACATCCACACCATTACAAAATATACAGGGATTTTCAAAGTCAATCTCAGAGGGAAGCAGCCAGCACAGTGGGCTCCAGTTCTAAGAAATTTCCAAAGCAAGAATAAAGTCACCTACACCCTTTACAACAACAAAATAAACGAAAAAAAAAACATTGCCACATTTGGCATTTTAGTTGCCTATGAGAAGTACAGAGAACGACCAGGATGAGTGTTTTTCTTCCCGTCTGGCAAGGATCATCCAGTATTTTATCAATATATTATTTGTATTACAATGATATTTTTCTTCACTCTAAAAATACAAGCAAGAAAAATCTGTCTGGGTTTTCAAATAAATTTGCTTAGACTGAGCCTCTATCCTATTAATGTTACACGTTAGCAGAAGCCTGAATTTTGATGATTCAAACATGAATGAAACATGAACTTGGATGTTACATGAAAGGTGGGAAAGGCACCTTGGACGCACAGATAATAAGAGAGTTGATGTAAAAGAGGACTAAGACTGAGCCCTGTTTAGCTTAACTGAACAAAGGTGACATTTCACAGGATAAATGTCAAAGCAGGAAGCAGCTTCAGGGGAATGCTGGAAGAGGAATAAAAAGCTAGGAAATAGTCATAAAAATGTAGTCTTGAAATTAGAAGAATTTAAATAAGAGATTTGGAAACATTCTCTTCATAGGAGAGCTGAGGCACTTAAAATTGTTTAGATGGAGCTTGACTGCTTTATGAAAGCACCATTGCCACATGCATCAGGAAAAATTTCTCATATTCCTTATTGCCATAAACTGGATAATCTGAGAAAGGCACTCAAGGAGCAAATTCAAATAGGTTGATCACCATGTTTTTGTGGGAAGGCAATCCAAGGTCATTATTCCTTACATTTCATTAAAGCACCATATAAAACATTATTCTGACCTTTCAGTAGGAATAATTTACCTATAACTGCCACATTGCATTCTGAATATTAGACATTGTGTATTTGCTGTTTAGGTGTTCTTCCTCTTCATAACTTCCACTGACAGAAGCTTAAGCTGCAAGTGCTCAGCACCTCTGGAAAAAAAACAACAACCCACATCCAGAGTTCATTGGTGTCTTAAAAAATATATGATCAATTGCACTTACACTTCTGAGCCTGGTCGACTGTTTAAAAACAAGCAAACAAAAAGACAAACAAAAAAACCCCCAAACGACAAGGACATGCTCTGAATTTACTGAGTTACTGGTTCAGTTTAGCTCAGTGTAATGAAAGCATTGGATATGAAGTCTTCCTCTTCATCTCCCAGCTGGATCTATAACATTTGATTATTATGTTTAAGCTCTAGTCACTATTAGATCTCTCTTTTTTTTTTTTTGGTATTCACTGGTATTTATACAGTAAAACATGGTCCTACTGCTATTTAATCAAGATTCAGACCTCTCAATGTCAACAAAATGTAGTCAAAAGAACCCAGGAAATCCTGCTCCAATCGATCAGCCATCAATACCTTTGTTGGAGTATTCTCTCGAGAAATCAAGTATACTGGCCCCTTTCTTAATTGGTATTTGTTGAAGAGCCAGTGCCTCCTCAGAAGGAATGTCATTCATTTCCATTTTCTAACAAGATGATCAAGACTCAGTTCAAGGATCTTGAGACACTCAAACACTAAGATTTGTAGCTTCCCAGATTACTGAGGGAAAATGAAGCATAGGTAGAGGAAGTGATTAGCTCATCTCTCTGACAGTTTCATTCTTAGTTCTGTCCCTTTTGCAGTGGAGATGTCGTTTGCCTTCCAGCTCTTATCTTCTGCCTGATGACATAGAGGCACAGAACTTTGGTAGCACTATTCTCTAAACAGCAACTGTTAAAGCAAGATGTTTTTTCATATATAATTCTTCCTGATAGGTCACAGTTTAGTTCAGCTCAGCTGAGAGCTAAACACAGCAATGTCTGACTGGCCATTGCTATGAATGCCCTACAGACTGGGAAAATTTAACCAAGTTCAAAACAGGAGCCAACAAGTTGGCCTTCCCAATCCACACATAAGCTTTTAAAAGTGGCCTCATTTCTGGATGTATAAAGAAAGACAAGTGCCATGCTTCTTCTCCAGAAAGCTGAACAAGAACTTCAGGTGCTACACGACTTTACAGGCTCTGTATTTAAGCTCTTCATAGTAGTATATCATAAAGCAGCAAGGGGTAGCTGCTTTCTAAGGAACAGGGAGACAAGAAGAGAACACAGGCAGCAGGACAGGCACGTCATCAGCCAGGGTCCAGCTTCAAAGTACCCGAGGAAGGCAAACAGAGCAGTCCAGGGAAGGCAACCAGGCTTCACTAAGAGTCCAGGTCATCAGGCAAGATCATGCTGATGTACAGGCCTGGGCCCAGATCTGTGCAAGTCAGGATCAGATCTGGTGATGATGACCACAGAGAGACAGGGCTCAGAGATCACCCAGAAGGTTTATAGCGGCAAGTCAGCCCTCAGGTGGGAGGTAAGATCAATGATGCTGGTGGCTGGGCACAGGGACACCCTGTGACAGAACAAGAGACAGACACATCTCCAACATAACCAGAAGGAAAGTTCTAGGCCTGAGCTTAAATAGAGCCCTGAAGCCTATGGGTAGAGGGTATGGGTGGAGATCTCAGGTGATGCTTGTCAAGGTCATCAAGGCCCATTACTGACTTTTAGGGCCCTAGGACTGAAATACAAATGCTACTGCAATTGGGCAACAGATGATTATGCTGGAGTAGTAGGAAGACCGTAATACGACTTGGCTCTAGGATACGTAAGAAAACTGCTGCCTGGATTAAGACATACCATTTTTTTCTGACTCTGAGCAACACTGAGAAGTGCACACTCTTCCCAGGTTGTTCCAGCTTTACTGGAACATCAATGAGTACTGAGCATGCAACATCCTTATTCTGAAAAGACAAACCATGCATAAGATTTGAGAGGTAGCTTCTTTGCAGCATATTTACATTAAGATACAGATGCTGAGAAACAGAAAACTAGGATTTCCTGAGCTGTGGAGGGAAAGAGAGCAGTGGCTGCTGCAGGCCTTAGGCAAAGAATGCTGAAGGAGGAGAACTCAGGAAACATATAAACAGAATTAGTTCTGAGGAATGGCTTGATTTATCCAAGAAGATTAAAGTTGGTCTGATAGGAAGAAATATGTACCTCTTCAGCAAGCCCCAAAACACACAGAACTTTATAAATCTCCCTTACAGAATTTCTATTATAACCACAGAAGGAGGCCCAAGAAAATAAAACATTGGCAGTGCTAAGGTTTGTTATTGTAGAAAGGGCTAAAACTGGAATGAAGGCAAACGAAGAAAGAGAACAATTCTGAGGAAATCAGCAGAGTAACTTCACTTCTGTCAACGCTTCCCCTGAGTACTTCAGTTATAAAATGAACACAGTGTCACACATAAAGACAAGACTCGCAATATGCTCAGCATGACACACTGTCAACAAAATCTGGAAGCCTGTCTTGAAACTTAAAAACCAACTTGAAGACAGACAACCTTTCTGTCTACTTGCTTTTTGAAGCATGAAGCACCTCTTAAAAAAAGAGATTTGATCTTTCAGATACAAAATAAATACCAGCTGAGCCTCTAACTGTTAAGTTTCAGGTGGAAGATTAAGAGTCAAATTAATCAGAAAGGAAGCTTTTAAATCTTTAACAGCCTAATAAAAAACCCAGCTAGCATGACCTCTTATCACATGTGGTAGGTACGAAGGAGAGATGAGAGTAGGATGCTAGACAGCAGACTGGGGCCAGAAAAATCAGTCTACTGCCATCTCCCTGCAACACTTAAAGGAAGGAGGAAACCATTCCAGTTTCTATATAGGGAGCAAGGACTTTGTCATTACCTTCCTCTCCCCAGGTAAATAGTAAGGTTTGGTATCCTTTCGAGAGATACCATCTCCTCTCCTGCAACATGGATTCCTTCATGAAATACCAGACTTCTCCTGGAGAAAAGTGATTTAGCAAAGGCAAGAAATAAAATGGAGATGATTGGCAAAGTTCTGACATGCAGTGATGCTCACTCCCCACTCCTTTATCTTCAGAGCCATCAGCATGGCCCCCTTTCCACACACTTAGCAGCCACACTTCCACGTGTCTGAGCTGCATCAGACACAGACAGAATGCCACAGCCATGAATGTGCCTGACATTGAAGTAAATCTTTGGATATCTCACAGCTGTTCCTCTTTCTACCCTTTGTCTAAGCTCTCCTCTGCTTATGGAAGTCGACTTTGAAGGAATTTGTCTGCTGATGCCAATGGGGAACTCCCACAATGGCAAGGAAGTTGCACGCAACTTGTTAGCAGGGAAGAACTTCTGTGTTCTGATCAGAACGTCACATTTTAAGTGATGTTGTATGTGATGAAGAACAAACTTTCAAACTAAGGAACCCACCTTACCCTCTCCCACACAAATTCCTAAGGTTCTCCACCCACTGCCCATTATTTTCTGCTGCTGCTTTGTTTTTAAATCTCTAACATGAAATAATGCAATGATTACTTTAGTGTGTACGTAGACTACTCAAACAAAAAGAGATAGAAAAAGAATTACACAACTAAAGACAAATTATTAACTCCCTACAAACCTGCTTAAATTCCAGTATGCTCACACTACTGGTTAAATTATCTTTAGATCTTTTATGCAAATATAGAGATGTGTAGCTTGTCCTGTGATTCCAATTCACCTCATTCGATGTTTATTGTATTTGAGGGGTTAGCTTTCACTCCCATACATATGCAGTGGTTTTTCATAATTTCATCTCCAAGGAACAATGCTGGATTGACAGCATTAATCTCTAATGTCTGTTGTTTAGCCATTTAAAGTCACGAAAGCTGTTGTGCAGCAAATCTCCCTTATACCAACCTGTTTATCTCTGGGGGAGGAAGAAAGCAAGCATGCAGAGTAGTTTCTAGTACTTCATCCCATTACCCACTGAAATTATAACACCAAGGAGACACATTTGTCATGAAGGTAGGTGCACACTCAAAAAAAGCATTTGAGGCAACCACGTCTGCTGCCCTGAGCTGCATTTATCTGACAGGAAGAGAAGTGAGGCCCTGTGAAACCTACGTTACCTTTTTCTCCTGCGCAGTGAGATTAGGGGTTCTCACTGGTGCGTGGGGTATTCCTTTCCTCCGACCTCTGTTTTCAGGCAAAGGGTTTAGAGGGAGACCACGACAGATTTCCTTCAGGCTGGTCATTGCTGCTGAGGAAATGCGAGGAGGAAGGGCAAGGCAAACTGGAGAGGTACAAGCAAGGGGGAACGAAGGGTACAGGCAAGCAAGCTGCTAAGTGATCCAGAAGTACCACCACTCCGGGGTGATCTCCAAGAGGACAGCCTGTCCTCTGGCTTTTGCAAACAGGCCTGTCAAGCAGAGAGGGCATGGCACAGGTACACACCTCCCCCCTCTGTGCCATGCCATTGGCTCTTCCCTCCTCCCCCAAAATGAATGATTCACAGTTTTGCTGTTTATTCTCTGGGTGCTTTGTCAGCTGGTGCTGTGCTAAGCCACTAGAGCAAATGCAGTCACTTTCCAAATCATCTGGTTCCCCCAATGTCCTGCTGAGAGCCATAGTCTGGAGTGTGGACCTTGCCTGAAACCTCAAGGATTGTGCATTTATATTTCCATAGTTTAGGAACTAACTGAAATTAATCATTATTATTCACATCACTGCTCAGCTAAGATGGGCATTCTCCGACACCTCTAGGTATGAGCTGTTTCTCAGATCTCAGCAATTCATCTTCTAAACAACAGTGGTTGTCAATGATAACAGCAAAAATTTTCCCCTTAGGTGTTAGCTCCTCTTAGTTTACAGGCATGAATAGATTTTAATAGTATTAAACTGGAAATGTATTCATTAGCACTGATAGTGGTTTTCTCAAGATAGGCAATAATTGGGAAGAAGAATTAAGGCTTTCAGTTCTAAGGCACTTTTACACCCTACAGTCAACAACAAGTAGAAAGTCTTATGGTACTGTCCTGCAGACATCATATCAATACATATATTTAACTTTGATTTTCCACTTACAGTGCGACATGAACTTTGCTCTCCATTTTGAGTTGTTCTTTCAACTATACAGGAGCCTCTTGACTTTTATTACATCCATGGAACTACAACAACTCATGGCTAGGGAATTTCCTCAGCTGCCACAGTCTAACCCTGGCAAAATTAACAGGAAGAAACATTTCAGGTAGGAATGAGCCTAAAACCTGTGAATAAAAATAATACTACATCTTCCCACAAAGGCAACAATCGACAAACAATGACAACAAAGCACAATTATTAAATGACAGCATCTCATTAATGTCACATTGGCTTTAGCTCTAGGACGTACTGCACATCCCCAGCTCCCACAGAAGATGCTTGAGTTGAAAGAAGTCAGAATATCCCAGGGGAGCTGAGTGCACAGCAGACTCGAACCCTCTGAAGGATACTGTCATTTATGGCAGGAGAATTTTGGTTTGTAATTATACAGTACTTTATCCATTTTCAAACAAAAGGCAAAGACAAAAACGAGAGGAAAAAGCCTTCCTGATAATTTAATATTTTCTATTGGTTTTGCTTACTAAAAACATACTGCAAAAAAGGATGATAATGGTAAAGTCAGAAAATTCTACCCCAAAAGCTAGCTGCAATAACCCTGCCTTACATAAACATCCCAAAGGGAAATAAATCTTTCCTTACTCTTCTTTGTGTGACCCACATTCTCTGAATCTCTCCAAGATGTGACCCTGCACACACAGTGGCACAAGAAAAACCTCATCTACATTTGGAATCCCATTGGAGCTGCTTCCCTCTGTGATATCCAGCAGAAGTTCATGGCGTTATATTGCTCTGAAAGCTGAAGGAAGAGAGAGTGAAGTTGGTGGGAGGGAATACATTCCCTGAATTAAAATAATTTCTGGGGCTGAGTACTTTCAGGTTGGAGCAGCACTGTGCGCCGGAGCCTCTCTGTGTCCCTGGGAGCTTTGTGTTGGAGTTACCTCGGCAAATCTGACTTCAGTGTTGGCTGGGGCAGGCAGGTGTGTCAGTGGTGCCCTAGCAGACACTCCAGCTTCTCCGGGATTTCACAAGTGCCCTCTCTGCTTGGCTAGCCCCACCTCTGTGCTTATGGAAAGAAGCCCAGAGCATGTGCCCGTTTGCACCCCGCATGAGCCGGACCCGGAGTCCCCAAAGGCACCCCCTCTGTCCCCATGGCCTTCGGCTGCCCTGTGGGTGCCTTGGGGGGGTCTGTGCCCCCCGGGTGCCGGGCAGTGCCCACTGCGGGGCAAGTGTCATTGCCGGCTGGGCTGGCAGAGGGTGCTGCAGGGACAGCCGGTACCAGCCGGGCTGCCCCCGCCCTGCGCACACACACACACAGAAACACACAGAGAAACACGCACAGGGAAAAAACCACAGAGAGAGAGAGAGAGAGAAACACACACGCCCAGACATACACACATGCACCAGCTCCTGGAGGAGAAGATGCGGCTGGAAAGCAGCGCCCGCATCTGAGCGCACCAAGGAGCAGCTCAGCCGGCGAGGAGGTGCGGAACCCACCCAGCCTCCTCCTCCACCCTAAAAAAAAAAAAACCCAACCAAACACCGCACATATAAAGAACAGGAAGAAGATCACATGTTATAATAATCCCCTTTGCAGCCAGACAGGACCAGAGAGGAGAGCTGCCCGGTTAGGACTGCGAGATGTGCTAGAGGCTGAAAGGGAGGCAGGGACAAAACTTGCCGCTAACTAAGCAACGCTCGGGGTGGCAAGAAGGGACCCGGAGCCCCCAGCCTTGCTGGAGCAGGAGGGAGAAAGGCTTCTCCAGCCTCTTTCCCCCTTTTTCCCCGCTCGCCCGGGCGCTGGGCATTGCACCTCCAGCCCAGGAGAGAAGCCCCCTGCCCGAGCCTGCGCCCCTGCCCCTCCCCGGCAAGCGCAGCCCCTAAATCGCGGTCGGGCGGCGGGGACGGCGAGGAAGGGACCGCCCGGGCCCCGGCTCCGGCCCCGGCTCTGCCAGGCTGCCCCGGCTCTGCCAGGCTGCCCCGCCGCTCGGGCTCTCCCCTGCTCCCGGTGCTCGCTGCGGGAAGCGAATCCGGCGGAGCTGGGGGAGAAGCGGCTGCCGGGAGAGCGGAGGGAGGAGGGAAATCCAAGCAAATAAAGCAACCCGTAATAAAAAGAGAGGAGAGCCAAGAAAGCACTTGCTTCTCATCATCTCTCGGGGAGAAAAGGCAACTCCTCTGCTCTTCTTATGACCCTGTGCTGCTGCAGGGAGCAAAGGGAAAGAAGGTACCGGGGCAGCCGCCCTCCTAACAAAGCGGGGCTGAGCCTGCCCGGAGCTCACCGGCACCCCGGGTAGCAGCGGGGCTGCGGGAGCGGGGGGGACACACACAGAGAAGGTTGCCAGGGAGAAGCCAGGCAAAGCCAAAACGAAGCTCCACCAAAAGCAAGGAGCAGAAATGAAAGTTTCCAAATAGCATCCGAAGAACTGCGAAGGAGCGGAGCGAGCAGAGCTCAGCGCGGCGCCCCAGCCCTCGATGGTGCATTCGAGGGGCTGCAGCAGGGATGTGACTGGCCCCAGCCCGCTGCATGGAGAGGGGTGAAGACACAGCAAAACCTTCAGTATTTATTTATTTATTTATTGGAAGCAATGGATGGGTGACACCCAGAAGGCATCTGAGCCCTGAGGAGAAAAAAAAAACCCAACAACCCACCACCTCTGGATCCAAACGAGAACAAGAAGAATGAGACAGCAGCCTTGACCCCCACACTGAGAGGAAGGTGAGCAGAAAGAAAGAAAGAAAGAAAGAGAATACAGAAAAGCCATGCAAGCACCAAACCTGTAGATTACTGCAGCTCTTTTATGCTTCACTGAGGACAGATATTTTACTGACAGCCATGCAGCATAAAGGCATCATGCTGATTGTGTTCTTGGAATATTTTATTTCTGGCCATGGGGAAGCAGGTAAGCAAAATAAATTAATATTGTCATTCTGAAATAATTTATCCTAAGTTTAGCAAGGATAAAAGGAATAGAAATTACATCTGTTTGTTAAAAAAAAAGTCAAAATATTTGTTTTAGATTGGATTTTTATATGGAATCTGAGTTAGCCAATGTACATAAATGCTTATTTCCTCCAATGCACAGCTTTATATCTCAGCCTCCTCTCACAGACTTATAATAGGATGTACAGTTTCATACATCTGTACATCCAAAAAGTGTATTATTTGTGCAAACAAAAGAAAAGTAAGAGAGAAAGAAAGAGGTAGATGAATTGAGATATGCAGGATATTTGTTCTGAGGATGAAACATTGCCCTCCTAGGCAGGGCAAGACTGATACAACAACATCCTTGGACAGCATCACTGTAGAAATTTGAATTATTCTCTGTTACCTTCCTTTTGTATCATTAAAAGTCAGAGATGCTGTTTAGGAACTACTGCTTATCCAAGACAGCCCATTCAGTCAGTGTATTTCCAGACTTAAGAGTTAACATGCGGTGGACAAGATTAAATTAGCATTAGAGAAAAAATGGATGAGGACAGAAAGAGAAGTTGATTAGTTGTGTGTGTATATGTGGCTGTACATATAAGCATATATAGGAATGATACAGCTGTAATGGTGTTTACATAAGGTCCTAAAAATACTCAGGTTATGATGGAGACAAAGTCCTCAAAGGAAAGCATTAGATTATTTTTTTCTTACTGCTGTGGTTTAATACATCTTTAAGTTTAGAAGGGATGAATTACAAAGATCAGGACATAATAATAATTGATAAAACAACAATACATCCTTGGTGACTTTTGCATTGAGATACTAGCTTGGGATCTCTCTTTCTGTGCAGGAAAGCACATCAGTGGTTTAAATTTCACCTGCAGGCTCAGAGTATTAGGACAGGAACAACTCTACATGCAATGATTTGAAAGCGAATGAAGTGTCCAGCTACCCTGTAAGCTCCTGCCAAGCCAAAGGCAGATCAGGTGGCTTCAGCTCAGATTATTCCCCAGCTAGAAGCTTTTTGGTAACATAGACATTGGATTTTCGTAACTGTAAGAGGTATTTTGTAAAAACTGAAAACAGCTCATAAATTTACAATCCTGTCATATTATCCAGTGACTCACTTGGAAGAAAGGCTGGCTATCACAACATGACAGGGAATGAGTGCAGGGAGGACATGTACCTTAGTCCTCTTGGTGTCTTATCTTGGGCATTCACTAGTTTCCCAGGTTGGAACTCTCTCTGTAGGGTAAGTATGTTGACACACAGCACAGAAAGGTAACAGAGATGTCTCATAAAGTTATTGATACTGTTGTGGAAAGCAGCCTGTGGTAAACTAGCCTAAATTTGCTCTGCATCCAATTCTCAAAGTGAAAATGAATCTTTAAGGAAATGCATCCTACAGCTGACTGCTTGGAAACTGAATTTGAGGGGCGGGAGTGTGGGCTGCATGGAGTTACACACACTCAGAATAATGGTGTAGGACATAGCGAATAGCAGCAAAATAATTGGATATTGAAGGTGATGACACTAAGGATTCAATGTCACTTTAAATAAATATATGCTGCTTAGTTAAAAGGTTGCACAAACCCAGCCTGTGAAAGCACAAGGGTTACCTGTTCATTTATTTTTAATTTATTTTTTAATTTTTATTTTAGAAGCAATATTATAATCTTGAATTAACCTTGAGCCTTTACAGGTCCTGTTACAGGCAGGGTCAAATGAAGGTTAGTTTCAACATTGTTTAACCAATCTGTGTAAAATGATTTGTAAGTCTCAGCCTTTTCCTGAGCATAGAGCTGTATAGGAAAGTATGGGTTTTACATACTTTAGTAGCCTATACGTTAAACTCCATTTTTTCAGCTCTACGGTTGGTCCCTCCTGGTCAGAAGTGAAACTCATTGATGAGGCAGTTGTGTGGGGAATACAGTATTTGCCTTCTGACATCTCTGTGCAGAGAAGGCAGTCGGGGGTTGTCAAGATTGGCTCCTTAGATCTTTTAATGTGATGTCAAGGGGAAAAACCCTTCGGTCCTTAGACTGGAGGAGTCATCTAGGGTTTATATTGCAAGATGTGACACTTAGGTGATCCTTCCCCTGGTCTCATGTAGATGGAGGGCACTATTCCCCTCAAATAAAGTCCATAGTGGTCTGAAAACTCTTGCATATTGGGACAGTTAATGGGACTGACAACAGCTTGGGCTCCTGCTTCAGCCCCAGCCAGCCCTGACCTCCCCAGGCGAGCAGCACGCCACGGAGGAGAGCCTGGGCCAGCTCTCCTCCGATGGCAGCCCTCCAAAAGGGGGCGTGGTGTGGTCAAAAATGGCCATTTCTAGCACCAAGCTTAAAATCAATTGCAGGACCTGATTATCAGCAGGGTTTGGTTTCCTCTGGTCTGTGGTTATTCAGCTCATCTGCAAATGAAGTTGTAGCTGTTGGAGCCACCGCTGCTCCCGAAGGGACGCAGGCAGGCAGACTGCAACTGGTGACTATGGAAGAGAGCCCAGACCTAGGATCTTATCCTTCTGTTCATGCCTCAGCTTTCACAGTATATTCAGAACTTCACCTCTGGGTTATTTATGAAGGCTGGCTCACTAGCTCCAGTTATTAGGGCTATTTTAGTGCAGAAATACATCAGGCCACTCATAAATGGATGAAGACTTGCCATACTTATTGCATGTTGGCCTCAGATGAGCCAGGCGTTTGTATAGCACTTCTGCTGGAACCTGCATTAAGGAGTGAAGTTCTAGGTCTGATTAATAAAAACTTGTGCAGCTCATGTCCCCAGGGCGGTTAGCTTTAAAAGAACATTTAACAGGCTTTGATTACTAAGAAAGAAGTTAATCAGATATAGAACAAGATAAATCAAGGTTGGACATACATGCTGAAATTGCTCATTCAAAAACATAGCTGAAGATGCTCAAAGGTTTTAGTATTTACATGTTGCTCAGAACTGCAAAATTTGCTCTGCTGTCTCACTGTAAGAGGCTCGAACACACAAAATCATAAATTTGCATATGGAAAAGAAACAGAAATTCCAATTCTAATTGCTCTGAAAATATCAAGCATCTTTCCAGTCACATCAGCAGACTTTGACTGAGTTGCCATCTAACCTTTCTTCACTTGGGCATCCAATTAAGAGTGAAAAAAAACCCCACAAAACCCTAAAGAAAATTGAACATGTTTTTAGTTAATGGCAACAATGTTTTGTTGCATTAGAAGGCTCTGAAGTAAGAGATCTCCATTTGAAATGATGTCCCAGGAACATCAATAGTATGACCTCCCTTGAACTGCATGATTCCCTAATCATTGGATAACGTCATTGTTCTAACACGTGCCGGGCATGTGCCATCGACCTGCCACTTTGCGGCACAGCTCTGAGGGACCAGAAAACAAACAAATAAATTAATCATACTATTTATGGAGCCAAGCCACCCTCCACGGAGTAAAAGCTAACCAATTTCGTAATAACATGCAGTGCCCATACGCAATCAAACTGTGTAGTTCTTTATGAATTATTCAACAAGTCCTCCTGGCAGTTGGGGTAAGTTGTTTGTTCGCCTGGCTGCTGTTTCTCTTCTGCAGCAGTCCCCTCTCACTGTCCAGATTCAACATTTCATGTTGTTTCCACAGCATCAGCGAGTGATGGACAGGCTGCACTATCCTCATGGCCAAGCAATGTTCAGCCAATTGATTTCTTTAAATGCAAAGCTTTTAATCGACTGCCGATTTTGTTCCAATCTCTCTCCTTCTCTCAAACTCCCTCTGCTAATTTGCACTTTGTTCTTCTCCCATTTTCCTAATGACACAGCAGTTCAGACAGGAACTGTTTATTGATGTTGCTGCACTAGCAGGCAGAGCAGATAAACCTTTTTGTGACTGTTATTCAGGAGAACAACCGTGTTTTCTTCCTTTTCCAAGTTCAGATAAAAACAGCTGAAAAACTCAATACAGGACTAATAGCCGATTTATGGGAAATATAAAAAGCCATTCCCTTTAAAAAATGTTTCCTTTTTTACTTTTTCACATTATTGTCTGCAAAGCTTCCCCTATATAACTCCTTATATTTAGAACTCCAGCAGCCCATTTCCTCTCTGAAAGCCTCAGTGGTGTGATCCATCAACAGAGATGGACTTCCTTTTAATTACATTGTATATTTATCCATAACCCAATAGGATTTGAAACACGGAGCAATTCTTAATCAAATCTAAGTAACATGACTCTTAGAGCTAATGTTTATTCAAATGTTAGTTGTAAGACTGGTGTCACTTAAATTCTCTGGAGGTAAAGACGACACCTTTCTGAGAAAAATCAGTTAATATCCAATCTACTTTAAACACAGAAATTGCTGTACCTCCCTTATTTCCAGTAATTTTTACCAAAGAGCTTCAACATGAGCATGAACATAAATGCCACTTGTAAAGACATCCTCGAGGCATGCAGTTGTAGCTCATTATATTTTTGCTGATGTGTACGGATAGATTTATATTTATTTCAAGAATTCTGCATGACTCAGTGAAGTTCACTCTCCAGAGCAGACAAAAATTTGGAATTTCAGATGCTCTGCAAAAAGAAGGAAGCTCTAAACAACCTTTGTGGGAAACCGAGTCCTTTCTCAGGACAAAACAACTCAGAGAAATTGCAAGGAACTTCCCAGATAAAATCTCTGAAGCTCCCGGTGTTCCCCTGTAACTGTTCCCCCACTCCGATGGAACAAGAAGTTCATAATCAGAAACCCAATGGTTTCATATCAGTGGGCTTGGTGGAGGATCTCCAGTAGCGTTAAGAATCATCTGCTCAGTTAAATTTGGAGAGCAAAGAACAAATCTGATAGAGCCAAACATCCCTATCTTCTCTCCTTTCCTCTCCAGATGACTGCTGCAACTCCTCCTCTCTCATGAAAATTCACCTCTGTGCTGGCACAGGCAGTGGTGGTGAGACTGAGATGGGGCAGCTTTCATTCCTTTGATCCAAAGACTATTAGATGCACATGTAATTCAAGCACTGCTGCACTCTAAGCTCTGCGAGACTCCCAGAACTTCACTGGGATACTCAAAAAAATCTTGGTTAGGCCATTCGAGCCACTAGTGGAAGACAACTTCCAGCATGATGGCACCTACTGTGTCTCCAGACACCCCTTCTTTCCTTGAGGCTGCTGCTTACAATGTCTGTAAGGCAAACACATTAAGTCCAAGTTCCTTTGAAGGTGGCTTCTACCTGTTTCGAAGAGTAGTCAAGAGCATTTTTGGATTATCTGCTTCCTTGCTATCTGAATCTTAAGACTATCTTATACTGTATGTAAGACGAAGTGGCACACACCGTTGGTCACTGGGATTGAGTGGACATACAGCAACTTCATTTTGTGTCTTAATCCTGTGAAGCAAAACGCATGAGGTGTTTTCCAAAACAATGTCCATCTCTGGCCTTTCTCTTCCAGCCTGTGCAGAAATATCACTATTTCTAACACAAGGACAGATGCAACTCAAGAGGTAAAACCATGCATGCTGGACATGTTTTTTCACCTTAAAAATTCCTTTTGGTATGAGGGACGTCAGTGCCATCCAACTACATTTATGATTTGAGTATTTCTATAAGACTGAATTAGAGAGTCTTTTATTTGACCTAACCTGATTTCAAAACTTATTTTGTCTGAGGTAAGGCTGAATATAAACCGAGTAGGGATTTTAAAATTTGACCTAGAATGTTGAACTAATAGCTGACCTGTGAACTGCTCCTAGATTACCTGGGGTTTACGGCCATCCTATGTTTCACTGGAAGGGTCATTTCCTGTAGGACTTAGACCAAGTCATCTGACTTGTGACCTCTTGCATTAGATTTATGACCTTGCAAGTTCAGTCTTTAACTCCTTCTGAACTGTTAAGTTGCAAAGAGGACATTGCATGTCCTTAGAAAAGCAGTTTTCTCCAGTATGGTAATAAGGTTTTGGGAGTGACCTTTAATTCCAGTGTCACAAGACACTACTGATTTCCAAATAATATGAAGACTTTGTTGTTACCCCTGCCTTTTCTTAACTTTGAAATAAGTAGACATATAGATTGAAGATACCAAAACTTTTGCCACTATTTGGAAACTTGACAGGCAGAATATAGTCTTCATGTCAAGGTATTTAAACAAAAGAGAGACTTGGTATTCAACTATGCTAAGTATTAACAACTCCAGATGATCTCAGTAGGAGCAGCAGAAATTCACCATCCCTTAAAATTATGCCAGCAATGCATAACTACAGACCTACAGAACTATGTGCTTTCTTTAATGTATTTGAATTTGTAATTACTGTCTATAAGTTGTTGGGTGGGAATAATTTGTTAACATATCTACAGTTTGACTTAGCTTTCTGATAATAATAAAAATAAATGCATTGAAAAGATTCAGTCCTCAGATACAGAGAAAGTAAGAAAACAACATTTCCATTGTCAAACATAAAATTCAATAAACTGACACAACAGCATTTTCAACAGAAATCACAGTTAAGTGCTATAAGCATTGGTTTTATAAAGACCTCGGCTTCTGAGCTAGGCACAAAACCAAAGACTAGATTTACTGAGAATCTCCCTCCAAACTTTGTGTGAAAAGATGAAGTAGCTCTCCTTCTAAGGAGTCCTCTTGAATGCCAATCCCCAGCTGAGGACTACACACATTTGCATGGTCACCAGTGCTACAGCCTGAGAACTATTTGAGAAATTCTACTTAGCTGTGTTTCTTTTGCCTGTCTTTCAGATCCCACGAGGCTACGAGCCTTTCGCTGTAATGGCCGTTCTTGCAACCCTCCAGTGGGTAACCTTGCAACAGGGAGGACACCAGTCACTCTCACCACATGTGGCCAAAACAGCACAGAACTGTACTGCTTCTACCCAGACCAGAATCTCCTCCACCAGGTCTCCCATGGCTGTGGGCAGCCTCGCTGCACCAAATGCAATGCCAACCAGCCTGATAACTCCCATCTCCCTGCTGACATGACAGACGATTTCTTTGCAAACCCCATCTCCTGGTGGCAGTCTGCCCAAGGGGTACACAGGGAAGAAATCAGACTGGACTTTGAAACAGAGTTCTACCTGACCCATGTCATCGCTGTGTTCAAGTCACCTCGCCCAGCTGCAATGGTGTTGGAAAGATCCCAGGACTATGGGCAGACTTGGAGGCCCTATAAGTATTTCTCTGTCAACTGTACAGCGACTTTTGGGCTCCAGGATGATCTCATTGAGGAGGGCTCCATGTGCACTTCGAGGTATTCAGATGCAGTGCCCTGCACCAGAGGCGAGGTAAGCAATAACTGAGGTTGGACTAAGTTCAATGTCAAACAGATGAAGATTGGCTGAAAATCAGAGAGTATGTGCTCAAAGAGATACTGTGAGTATAAAATAAGAAAGGTAGCCCATATCCAAAGGCTTTCTGATAAGAAAATAAAGGGGAAGAAGAAGAGAAATTATATATCAATGAAAATGAATGGAAATGCCTTAATGAATTTCTTTTATGAGAGTTGCACAGGATAGGATTAATATAGCCTAATTTGACATTGCAGATGCTAATAGTTGAACTAGAATAAAAAAAATAGGTATGGAGGAATACACATTCATAGACTCTGATTTATCCAAATTGTTTTCCTACTTTAAGTTGATACAGACTGCACAGTCTTTCTTATTCTTTTCCGTATAAAAAGTCCTAGAAGATTGGATGACTTTTAAATACATCATTTCCTTAAGTTTAACGTAACTCTACTCACTAGGGGTGAGAGCACTGATTGTATCAAGCCATATAGGCTCCAAAAATGAAACCATTTAGAAATGGGAAGTGGAAGTGAGCAGCCAAGTTTCACTAGTTGACAGTGGGAAAAGGCCCTCCCTTGGTATGAACATTCTGATGTGCTATTAAACATATGCAGAAGGCTTTCTTTTAAAGGAAATGCACAATTGTTCTGATAAATTCCTCTGACAAAGTTCTTACATTGAAACAGTTCAGATGGGAAAGATGGTAAATATCATCCATAAAGTTTTATGGAGGAGACAGAGGCAAAAAGGGAGGTTATAAGACATTCCTATAGTCACAGTAGAGGCTGGAGCACTTTCACTTCCTTCTCTCTTCCTTAAAGAAGTCACAATCCTCTTGGTTTCCCTGTCTGGAAGTGATCATACAGGTTTGGCAATAATACTACAAGTTAAGCTAAGGTGTGAGATGAATGGTCCTGACAGGCTTCAAAAACCACAGTAGTTTCAGCAGTGCACTTCAAAATGGATTTGAGAAGAAAGAAACTAGCGTACTATACCTGAGATAGGAAAACAGCAGTAAGGAGAGCCTGAGTTCATCTCTGTGCAACAGGATGGGAAACATCTCTGCACATTAAAAATCTGGAGCACATCATCTGACTACTAAACTGTCTTGTTCCTGGAGTAGTAATTTTGCCGTTCAGTTATCATGATACACTTAAGTCAAATACATCCAAATGTCTTTTATAGAGAGATTAGAATTTGCCACGTCAATACAGAATCTAGGCAACTAATCTAATTTTCCACTCTTCTGTGCCTTCCAATCAAAAAGCTGGGAGTACTTTGTAAGGTCCATTTAATGATCTTCAGCATACATGTAAGGGTCCTGCTGCCATTTCACAGAGAGGGAAAGAGCAGCACAGAAAAGTGAAGTGGTTTATGGTAAAACAGGACAATTCAGGTTGAGTAAAGAACAGAATACAGGGTCTGTGGCAAATGCCATGGCTTTGAAAGCAAAACAGCTTTCCCTTCTCTAGTACAGTATCCCCTGTTGCCCTGTACTATGCTGGCTTTTGTGCTTACTTAACCTTGGGGAATATCATCAAGACCATGTGTTGCTGCTACAACAAATCCGAGAAGTGGATGGCAGAAAATCAAATAAAAAAAAAATTCATCCAACACAAGCCTTTGTGATTACGAGTGTCAAAATGATTCTGTCAGCCTGGGCAGCAACTGCACTAAAATGAATATGTGTATGCTTAATCAATTTACTCTGTGGCAGGAGATGTTAGGAAACAGCAGTAATAGTAAGAGCAGTCATACTTTTACAGTTCACACCCTTGCAGATCCCAAATACTTCCGTGAACTGCTACAGGAATTGAATACATACAGAAGTCACTTCCTCCATGGAATGGAGAGCTGAGGTATTAAAGCAGCATACAGGAATACGGCAACTTAGCAGAGAACAAGATAAATACTGTTTCACAGCACATGAAACCAAACAGATTCTGAAGTTCTAGACAGACTTTACAGAGACCTCTTAAGCAATCTACTACGGTAGGGGTGCACAAGCATCAGGCTTTTCAGGTCAGCAACATGACGCAGCAGATTCTTTTGTGAGTAAAAATAAAGGAAGGCAGAGTGTAGTTATTTAAAGTGATACCTGATCAGATTTGCCTGAGTGATGCTGCTACTTTTACTACGAGTCTCACAAGAGCTTCACCCATGTATCTCAAAACCGCAATTTTACATCTTATTTTACAAATGTGACCAGGGGATCCCCTCAAGCTCCAACTCACAACTGACTTGGAAGGAAGCTGACTGCATCCCTACCACTACTTTCTGCAGTGTTCTCTGCTTCTTTTTGAAATCCACTCTGACCTATCCAGTTAACGATTCTGGCTAAGCCTCAGATTGCTAAGGAGATCACATCACAAGCTGACAACATTTCTGAAATGATCAAAACTGTTTCAACTTAAATGCAAATTAATGCTCTGAGATAAATGCCAGTTTTCACTGCTGAGGGGGTTGAAGTCATTTCCACTGCATGACACTCAGGCTTTTCTTGGGTGATCACCTATTCTCTTGGAGAAGGGACACAAATTCTTTTTTAACAGGGCACAGAAGGAATAAAAATAAGACATGGCTTACTAAGAACAGTTAGGTTTAAAACCCATAGGGGACACATCATGAAACAAGATTTCAGGTCAACTGTCTTCCAGAACTGAGAACATAGGTGTGAAAGGAGAAGGTGGTAGAGCTGCAGTAACTTACATGCATCTATAAAGTGAGATGCTTCTCCCTGAGTCAGCACTTTTTGGTGGTCCTCCAAGACCACAGAAAGAGGCTCTTCCTGGGAGCATGACAGGAAATTTGGCAGAAGATAAACTCGTGCAAAAGACATTTGTGTGAACGAAGTGACAATGTCACAACGGAACATAATGTACCACTAAGTTAAAGTCATCCCTTGTTTCCTGCAGCTTATCCCTTATCTTTCCTCTCTGACAGGGTCATACATCTCCAGTTCGCTTCAGATAAGGTACAGCTGAGACAGAAGGTGTCATGCATTGGGGAACAAGTCCTGTAGAAATGCAAGGAGATGAATTCCTAATGTCTCTTTTGCAGTTTTCTCCAGCAGTTACTAAACCCCTTACTTCTTTTCAGATCCAGAGTACTTCTGCAGGCAGAATCTATCCGAGATCCTAGGACCCCACTTCTTAATTCTTCTAGCAATAAACTTGCTCCATTGATGATTTCTGGTGTAGGAGGCAGAGCAATTTATTCACTGCCAATATCCTATACATCATTTGCTTCATATGAAGCACCACAAAATCAACTTTCTATGCTTCTAAACACTTCTCAGTGAAAATCCTCCACTAGCATGTCTTCAGTCCTGACTGGCCTGTTAAGTACGCTGTGTTTTGCCTGTTGACTTCCATCACTATAAGAAACTACATATTAAATGGAGTCTTTCTCCTATTCTTAAGGGAGAAGATTCTTAACTATTCTTAAGGGAGAATAGTTACTGCTGTGCTCCATCAGCTTCAGTACACCAACCTCCAATGTAACATCATGAACTAAAATCAATCCCACCTTACTAAAGTCTGTTTATCTACTGTAACTGCATCTAGAGGTAATGCTTACATGGACTCTTATGCATCAATTGAGACCTTTTATTCTTACTTGTCCATCCATCTGTTTTTATAATTTAAAAATTCTGTACCCTATAGCCATGGAGCCTAAAATGAGCATTCCTTCAGGCCAGCTAACGTAAATCAAAACTCTGACCCAAACTAAAGGAGAAATTAGCATAACATTGCATCAGACATTAGTGTGACTTACAGTTCAAACATCATATGGGGGAAATAGGGACTGAAATGTTTCAACCTGGGTCCTGACAGCACGCGCACTCGAGGATCTGAGAGATTAAGAGCACATTTTTAATAAACTGGAATATTGGGAAATGAAAACATGATGTTTGCATGAAAAGAAGACAACAGCATGCAAAGTAGAGTAGAACACTGACTTGCTTCCAACCACCAGATCCAAAAGGAGACCCTTCCCCTGTTGGGTATAGGCAATGGAAGGGAGTTTTGAATCAAAGGCTGGTTCATTTATGTGAGTGTCTGTGTGACAGATGACACCAATGAAGTGTGATATAATAAACCCATTACTGAAATTCACTGGGGGCTGGAAGAATTGTGTATGCCTGAATTAAGTAACTGGTTTCTATGGTAACATGGTAAGTGTGCCTGGTGCAGAAGACCTGTTCATTTTCCGTTTTGTATCCTGTGGTGACCTCTTTAGGGACAGAAGTCCCCAGCAGTGCCTTTTGTCAAAGATGAGTGGACTCGCTTTGTAGCTGAAAGACTTTTAATCAGTCTTCTAAACACATTCTGTGAATGCCAGCTCAAGACACGTTGTGATGGGATGCAGTTCTGTCTGCTTCAAAACTCACTGGGTTGTTCAGACAGAAGCCCCTGTGAACCCTATGGAAAGCCTTTTCCTCTGCACTGATACTGAAGACTTCTGCTGCCTTTCTTCAGCTACAGACGCCCCCCGAGCAACAGTTATGGCAGAGGGGAACCACTTGCACGCAGACACTAAGCCAGGCCAGGGACAGGGCTCTCTGTGGAATGTCATTGTGTTCCAAGGACCTACATTTTTGCTGTCTTTTCTCAGGCTTTTCTTCTACTGTATTCGTGCCAAACCTTTTAATAAACAAAGGAGGATCCCCCGAACACACACACATACCTCATTAAGTGACAACATCAATAATTCAAGAGGTCACCAATGAGGCTTCAGTGGCTTCTTAAAGGTCTGATCTCATATGGCAGTGGGGTCACTGAAAAGAAACATGCTCAGCACATCACAAGGTTGAATTCCTAGTAGCTAAGATGCAAGGGCAGGGTCTTGCACTGCAGTGAATTGTCGGACAGTCGTCAGGACTGGCCTCTCAAAGTTGCACGATGCTCGGGTTATTCTGACTTCCAGCCAGAAAGGATTCCAGGAGGGATTAGTCACTAGTGAAGGTAAGTGCCTGAATGTTATGTCTAGGGCCATCTGCTCAGCATTTCATTTAACTTGAACTGTAGAGGAGATAGAATGCAGAGGCAAGTTGAGAGGAAGCAGTTAACACCAGCAGTGTAAACAAGCAGATAGCACTGCCAGGCCCTGCTTCCCTGGAGGAAGAATTAAGGGGCTCAAGGATTTGTCTCTGAAGGGAATTTGAACTGACAAGGCCAGTCCAGCATTCCCATCCCTGGCAAGTGAACTTCAGGAGGGCATCAAGTGTCCTACTCTGACCTAGTTTGCAATGAGTCGTTTCAGAGACATTTGGAACTTTATAAACTAGAAAGACAGAGTAGGGGTTTTTTGAGCATTGCTTCTGCATTTCCTGAACATATAAGGCAGCAGATATTAAATTAATTTTTCTTCTCATCTTGTTTTACAAAGTCTTAGTGGAGTTGCAGCCATGACTTTTTTTTTCAAGTCTCAACTGTGAAAAAATTCTTGCCTAAAATGCTACGAATCTTAGAGATTCATTGTTGTAATTTCCAAACTGCAGGCAAAAGAACACTTCATTGTTTGCTCTACAGTTGCCTACTCATCCCTGCCATGGCGAGACTGTACACTTTGCTAAGTGTGTTCATGTGTAAGATTTCAATGAAGACCTAGAGATATAAGTGGCTCCACTTCTAAGAAATGGATGCTCCCATGAGAATACAGTTTGGTTGACATTGGTTGACACTGATGGTGATGGGTTGTTTTAACTTCCCCTGACAATTTGGCAGACAGAGTGAAAAGAGTCTCCTCATTCTCAGTCCAGTTCCCAGTCAGGCTGTCTGCATCACAGAACTCCTTGTGCCACCCTTTGCTATTTCAGAGCAAGTATCACTCTTCACACTGAAAAAGGACACTGCACTTCATGGGAGCATGGAAACGTTCTCACATACCCATGTAATGGTGCTATGTAGATTAGAAGTAATTTTGTCCATTCCCTATACACAGACTGAAAGCTGAAGAGGTTTGTGCCAAATAATCTAGATTTTGTACTCCAACTATATTACCTGTCTTGACCGAAGATTCAGTTTCTCCCTACAAATCTTGCCTTTCTACACAGACGGAGAGATGTACAGCTGAGGATAACCTGAACCTACAGAATACAATTTGCTTGAGAAAGAGAAATGTCTGCATGGCTCTTCATATTAGTTCAACTTCAGTTGTGCAGTCTTTTGCCGTCATCGTATTGGCAAAAAGGCCTAAATATTAATATTAATGTCACACTGCCTTATTGGAGTAACCTCAAAGTGAATGCAAATTGAAGGGAGATTGACCCCTTCTGTTTAGGAAAACACAGAATGAATTCAAGACGCCACTGTCTTGGTAGCAGATGAGTTTAGCCAGATAAGAGAAATTTAAAAAATCAAATGCACCATTATTTTTTTAACAAATTGTCATATTCTATACCATCTTCTAAGTTTTATTCTCTGGAAGGACAGAAGAGCAGTGGATCTTGACTAAAAACCACTTTTTTATGAATCATCAGAATGGGCCTTCATTAGAACAGCGAGACTTTGTGAGCCGAACAGTATTTCGAAACAGGAAAAAGACTATTTCTTAGTAACAACTGTTGTACCACAAGATGGAAGAATTAACTGTCATCAAGGGGCTCCATCAAATAAGTCAGAGGATATTTGACACTGGGTAGGAAAAATTCTGAGACAAACGTTTACTATTCCTTTAAGAACAAAATCAACTCATATGAAAATCTCAACAAAGAGGATTTAGGACTGATGAGTTTTTATTGCAGCTTCCTTCTGATGGGCCTAATATAAGCACACAGACATTTCTGATCCCATTAACCTGATTCTGTGCAGCGTGATCAACATAGTTTAAGGATGATTTGTATTATCAAATTCTTGCTCTGCACAAGGATCTTCTTTTGTAGGAGGCCATGCATTGGCACTGCCGTCCATTTATGACTCATATTCCTTCACCTTAGGCTATGAACTTGCAAGGGGGAACCTTTGTTGTGTCCACATCTTTTCTGACTAATATTGTCTGGAAGATCAAGTTAAGAAAACAGAATTATCTGCATCAAGAATGGAGAAACAAAACATGTGGCAAGAAATCAAAAATCTGAGACACTGTCTCCGGAATGAAGATGATCTCGTGATTGGCAATAAAACATCACCCCTTGCGAAGCTGTGCCAACTTGTGTACAGCAAAACCAATCCTCTAACAGTGGCTACCTCTTTGAGCTCTGCACACTTACAGCATTCTTCAAACTTTGTGCTCTTAGAAAGGTCAAAAGAGGACAGGGTAGTGACCATATTTCTGAGGCGCAGCTGATTGACTTTTGAAAATGAGAATGACAAATATGC
>WEIS01084371.1:0-12982 GCA_013389965.1 Todus mexicanus
TTCTATTCATTTTCCTTTATTCTCAAATGTAGTTTAACTGAGGCAACAGTTGACGTTGTGACCATGACTACCATCATCTGAAGTCCATGAATCAAGGTTTGGTTTTCATTCATGTTTGAGGAGGCATACAGTAGAAAGTACTCTTGAAATGCAACTGTGCTGTAGTCAAAAGAATGTATCAATTTGTTTGCATAGGGACTGGGGGGAGGTGGAATTCCCAAAGTCTTTAGCAAACAGAACCAGAGTGTTTCTTATTACTTTACATTCAAGGGCTTTTTCCCATGTTGTGTTTTAGAAATAATTCACAAAATGGTCTTTCTTATATGCTTTTTTAATATTTTTCTTACTGACTTATTAGTAACAACATGAGTAGAAGGAAGAGTTGCTACACATAGCAAGAGGAAAACCCAAAGCACTCAATTCATTTCTAAAATGGTAAAGGACGACTGATACTGTGGGCAAGGTTTTTTTTAATGAAGTCATTAACTCATAAACTACAGTATCTCATCTCACTTCAACAACAGCTGATGTCTCCGTTTCCCCCTGGAAACCCCTGCAGATCCCATTATAAGAATCATAAATAACATGTGTTAATGATACAGGGATTGATTATGTTGGGAAAGCTGACATTTTCAAACATCATTCTAAATGATGTTTAATGATACATTACCAGCCTGTAATTCCTTTGATACGAGATTAAATAAAATAGCAGGCTGTTTCAGCAGGTTAGTCTAAGGAGATGGCAATAAATCTGTTCAATTATTGTATCACCAATCCAGTTTTCACTGCTATGGATATTATTATTTCAGTTAGACTTGTTCCTGCATCATGGATTATTTCATTTCAGTCAATGGGAGAAACTGCAGAGCTGCAAACAACTGACCTGAGAGAGAGAGCACAGGACATGCAGCTCTGCAAGCCTCAGGCAGACAATAAAAAACTACCAAGCTCCTATCAGGCAAAAAATACATTGTGAAAAACCACATTTTAGAACACAGCATTTTGTTTCCAACCTAGTTTACTTCACTTACCTGAAAAGTCTCAACCAAAGGATACTGCCTGAGAAGCTGCTCCATTGATCCAGTTTTACTGGAACCTCTACAATTTGTATTTCACCCTGGTCCTGTAGTATATCAGGAAATCATTCAGTCCGTCCTTTCATCTGACAGATTGCAAATAACTGTTACAAACAGGGTCCTTTCTTTTCCTTGCCTCATGTTTTGAGAGGGGAGAAAGCAAAGTTTGTTAACAGAAACCTACCACAGAAAGTTACTTTCTTTGCCAGCCTGACCTTACAGTCCTGATAAACTCCCCTTCCTTGCAATGAAATCAAAACTGTTGTGCTTCACTCAGCATCCATGCTCTCTCCAGAATGTTTTCTAATAGCAGATAATGCTAAAATACGAAGCCTGTCTAGTGCCCAGCTAAACCACTAAGATATGCGGGAACTTTCAGAGAGATGGGTACATTTCAACCATCTATCCCAGACTGCAAATGATTGGAGCAGTTGATCTGTGGAAAACACATCTCACACATGGCGTGAATGATATTTTATCAGTTACTTTTCCGTAAAATAAGGAAAGATGCTTGAGAATAATGGTTCCTCCATTCTCCAAACATCAGACATGCAACAGCCTCACAGCGGTAAATTTTGATCTGTTTCTTGCAGAAGGGAATTTCTCCAACCCTGATCCAAATTCTGCTTCCCAAATTTTCACAGACTTAACCCTTTCCCTGTGCTTATGTCCATCCCCAAAAGGCAGACATCGATAAGGTAGGATTTTCCTCATAAGCAAAAGCCCAAGATCGCTCACTCACTCACTCACTCACTCACTCTCTACTTGTGGAAACTCTGTACTGTGTAGTAACTAGATGAAGAGGAGAGATGCATGGAACACAGACTTTATTTCTTCCCTAGTTCTATCCCTCAGGGGTCAGTAAAGAAGCAAAAGCTGCTGAGGTACAAAGGAAAATCTGCTCTGGTAGAAAGTGTCCTCCCTGAATTGTTCCTGTTTCACAGCCCATCAGATAAGCTTTTATTTGATAGATCGAAAAAAGGACATGTTGCAGAATAGTGCCCCCATGGAAGCATAATTGTTAAGTCTTTATGCAGTGCTGGACTAACTTAGCACTAGGAAAGGCAACGGGGGAGTCAGTGTGGATAGTTTTTTTAAAACAAAATCAGTTTGATTCTCATCATTAGTCAAAAAGGCAATGAGTCAGGACTTGAAAAGTTTTATCACCAGCACAGCCAGATGCCAGCTACTGCTAAGACCTGAAAAAACCTCATGCTGTTAACAGAGCAGCAGCTAACTGCTAGTTTAAAGAAGACAATAAATGCATCACACTTTGAGGATGCACAGCACAGCAGGTTTTCACTTTGGGAACCTTGGTAGTGTTTACTCTGTAGATCACACAGGGTTTGTGCACAGGATGTTCTTCAGAAAGACCGGCTCCATTTTGGATAAAAAATAAGCATTTTTTATATCACAGAGACATAGGGTCACACAGGAAAATACCACATGATGCAGGCAATGGAAGCTGTTGATCTCCATTTTTCACCCGCGACAGCCAATAGATAATGATGGTTTCTATTTCCTCAGATGAATTTTTATTTTTCCAGACTGTTTTCCTTTTCTTCAGGTAGGACAGCCAACAGCAAGTTCCAATTCTTACCTTCTCAGGATGTCTCCTTCTTTTTCCAGACTATTTTTCACCTTTCCAGATGACATGTTACTGCTAGAGTTCCTTAGGTTTGCACACACTGATGGTATCTCAGGGTGTCTCCAATGTCTTGGTACTCAGCAGCACTTGAACGATGCCAGCTGCACTTCTCAAGGGTGCTCCTGGTTCCCAGCCTGGCAGGCATTTTCCCTGTCAATATTTCAGCAGGCATCTTCTTCTGTTCTGTATTTTTCCCTTTATAACCAGGTCACCTTTATGGTTTCTCTCGTCAGTTGCTGAGTTCTGCTTAGCATTAATAAATTGTCAATATTTGACTCAGGACAATGGTATTTTCTAGGTGCTACAGGATGACTGAGGGGAAAAAAAAAAAGTGTTCTAAAGATATAAAGAAGTCATGTCTTCAGCACACAACTGTTTTCATCTCGTCTTTTTACTTTTCTTATGATTTCCACCGTGCCAACTTTTTTAACAGTATCTTATATGACATTTCCTGAAGCTACTCAAATCTCCTTTGATATGAGGAGTCAGTAACTCATATACAGCAAAGATTCCAACCTCTGAACTGTAATACCAGATTGCTCGTAGGTATAGATGAAGGACTCTAAAGGAATTGTCTGATTGTAAATTTTTTATGTGTTTTTTCACGCTATGTTGTTTTGTCAATTTTGATGCCTCGGTTCCTGTGATTTCCATGCTTAGGCCAGCCTGAAGAAAGCTGAAATCTGCTGCTTTGATGTAAAAACAATCCTTTTAATAACAACATAAAAGAATCAATGAGAACGTTCTATTTTTTCTGATGTTGACCAAGAGCGCTTAGCTTTGCAAGGAAAGCACGTATGGAAAGAGGAAGCCTGGCCAGCTTCCCCTTGCAAGGCAGCCCCAGTTCTCCTGCCTCGCTGCCTTCCTGTCAGCACAGAGGGTTGATGTTCTGACCCAGCAGGGGAAAATCGTTGTCCTCCAGTGCTTCGCATGGTTGTGAGCTCTGAATTTACTGGCGGTAAAAGCACTAGATACAGCTGCACTTTTTTTTTTTTTTAATTCTGCAGGAAGGAATATTCACTTGTCTACTCAAAGCTTTCTGAACCATCTGTGCAAGTACGCAAAAGGCTCCACAGCGCAGCGCAGGCTGAGGGAGATAAGCCCTCTTCTTGTACCTCCCACCATCTTAGTGAAAGCAGCGGGAAAAGGATGAAAGCAGCAACTGCCCCAGTTTGCTTCCTCTGCACAGCAGTAGCTGGTCCAGTGCCCTTGGCTTTCTTGCACACAGACTTCCTTCTCCATTGAACGAACAGGACACAGCTAGTCCTGTGCAAACACAAAAGCATCAGAGCAAATACCTCCCGCTGGAGAAGCCCAGCAGCTGCAGCAGCACCTATTGCTTACTTGCTGTCTGCAAACTCCAGCAATGCTATGGGATGGAGGAAGAGACCAAGAAAGCAGGATTGCTGCAGAAGGCTGAGGCTAAGATGGCATTTTCTTCCTGAGCCAGTTCTTGTCTTTCATAACACTGATGAGCTAAGAAGCTTAACACTGATGAAATAATAGGCTGAGTGTGCTGTAATGCTGTCTAAAGAGCATTAAAGCTTCAAAACAAAGCCTACTAGTAAATGTTGATCTGGTTACCTCCAGCTCCTTTCCACAGTAGGTGCATTCAGCTGGTCAGACAAAAGCCCTGTGAAGCTGCCATCAGCCAGGACAGCTAACTCACCGCCAGACACCCAGAAGTAGCTTGGATACCTGACAAGTAGCTCNAAGTGTTGCCCTTCATCAAGGCAGACACATACTCTTATCCTTTGCCTTGTTCACAACTGTAGATCTACTTGAACCTACAAGAAAGTGGGAAAGCTGAGGAGTGTTTAAAGGACACGTAGCAATAGGATGAAGGGCAATGGTTTTAAACTAGAGAAGAGTAGGTTTAGATTGGATAACAGGAAGAAGTTCTTTACTATGAGGGTGGTGGAACACTGGAACAGGTTGCCCAAGTAGCTGAGGTAGTTGAGGTCCCATCCCTGGAGATATTCAAGGCGAGGCTCGACAAGGCTCTGAGCAACCTGCTCTAGTTGAGGATGTCCCTGCTCACTGCAGGGGGCTTAGACTAGATGACCTTCAGAGGTCCCTTTCAACCCAAAGCATTCTATGATTCTCTGATTCTATATCTCCTGCTAGTAAGCCAGTGCCTTGTCATTTGTGCATAAATGCATGAATGAAGATAAAACTCATCTGATGATACACAATGAGCCTTGTCTCCAAGAAATAAAAAGATGCTATTTATGAATGTTTATTAATGAGTCTTTATTATACTCTTAGTGAACAAAAATTTGGGAAATTTACCCTAACGAAGTCAACCGAAGTCCCTCTGTAACTTTTGGGAGGGTTCACCTGTGGTGGGTATTTCAAGACAGCACCAACAGACACTGCGATTTCAGCAGGGTTTTGTACTGGATTTTGGCTGCCACTCATTAAAAACACATTAAGCTATGCAGAAGCGATAACGTGACCTTTGTGGAGTTTTTCAACCATGCTTTGTTGATACAACTGAAAATCATCCCATTTGCTCATCAAAACACAGCCCATCTGTTTCTGTGTAGTTATTCTCATCTTTTATTTTGCACAGCAGCCATAACAATAGGCTCTGCAGGTGTTGCCATAATACAGGTTATCATGCGTGTATTTTGATCTAGTAATTTTGGATATGCCTTGTCGGTCCTTGTATCAAACTGATTTCCCAACCTGTATACGTGTGGTGTTTACAGCTTTAATCTTCCATGCACTTCCTCTTTGTAAAATTCATTTGTATTAGTTACAATTTCAGATTACTCCCTGCAGTCAGGAGTATATAAATTCTTCTGGTATATACTTTCAGTCATGATAATGTAGTTTCCTGCTGTTACTGTGGTTTTGCCAGCTACTATTTGCTTCTATTTTTTAAAATCCATCTATTTATTATTTACCTCCCTAGATGTTTAACATTTCTTTATTTTGTTCTATGTATTTCTCTTCTCTTTTAGTAAGTTCATGCTCTTTTGATGTAGGAATGTTCAAAACCGGCTGGATCCTCAGAAGAAACTGCACCTCTTGATATCGGAATCAAAATATTAATAAAATAATGCCTCCAATAGCATGGGATTTCCACAGCTGTTGATTACTACGAGGAGAGAAATACTGCACATTCTCATGATACATTTGTATAAGTCCTTTGGGATGTATAGATACCACAGTATTATGCTGATGAATCAAGAAAACAAATCAAATTACAAGTTGTAGGCTAAGAAATCTTTTGCTTGGTTTAACTTCGTTGTTTCTATCCCTTTAATTGCCGTATCCAGCAGATATTTTACCTTTTACATCATTGATTAAATTAAGAGGCAAATTAATTTAAGGGCTCTGACTGCTCTTGATTGTCGGCAGTTTGGATGTTTATTAAGTGGTTTAAAGGACGCTTCATTAAAGATGTATTGATTCACATCCAGTAGTAAGTAAAACATTTAGCATTTATTTCTTCTTAAATTTATTTAAGTATTACCACTTTTTCTGTAGTTCAGGAAGAGTTTTAAAGGCCGTATGCATGATTACCTCATTCTGAAAGAATGACTAACCACTAATTGCACTGAATATAGCCTTTCTCTTCCCTATCTTTTATAATTAGAAAAAAAAAATCAATTGGCCCTTACAAAGTGTTACGTCATTGCTTCTTCCTAATAAAAATATTATGTGCCCACTCACTCTGTATTTCAAAGGCTAAGGAAGATTGCTGATCAGAGAAGGGAGCAGTCAGCCGGTGCTAGAGATGGGTCTGGAGTTTGGGCATCAAGCTAAGTCACACACTGTTCTGAATACTTTCTTTAATTTTTTCTGTTCCTTCTTCGCCAAATTAAAAACTTTTTCTAGAACAACAGCAATCAGCCTTTTTTTGTATCTTCCAGAATAATCCAGGAGGTGCAGCCACATAAATCAAAGCAGTCATAAAACAGAAGGCCACATAAACTGATGTTTCTTGCGAAGAAGCAGGAGTTTATTGTGCTTTCAGCTCCTCCAGCACCTTTAGGAAAGCAAAACCATTATCTGCTGCCTTCACCTTTATAAACCTTTGGCTATAACTACCAGGGAGAGGGAAAACAAACCTTGTGATATTTCTTCAAAGGCTCTTGGTGAGGGAGAAGAGAACATGCACCACATAGAAGGTGTGACTGCACTAGCCCCATTTTAAACCCCAAAGGAAAATCCTAGCAGTTGTAGGTATTTTTCACTTTTTTTTCTGAAACTATTTACTTGGGATTAGAAAGAGGAGATGACAGGCCCAATATGAGTTAAAAAAGTATCAGTGACTTCTCCCTCCTTGTTTCTGAAGCTGAGGAACTACAAAATAACGGGACATGCTGGGTGTGACCAGGACACAAAGATTTGGATGCCCTTCCCTAAACAGATCAGCCTCTTCTACCTTTAGTCAAAGGAATTTGGGGTTTGATGTTTAAAGAAGCAAAAGCAGAACTGGAGATTTCGGCAGCTGATTTCTGTGGAGATGAATTAGCCTCCTGGGGTTTCTTTGCTTGTTTAGTAAGGTCACCTAGGCCTCTGTCGAATTGGCGGAAACCCACATCTACCTCAGGACTCATTCCTGGCATGAGGAGGAGCTGGCTGAGGATTCTGACTATTTCAGGGTAGGGATCCACAAATTTGTCTTCTGCTGCCTGGTATCACACCAAGGCCACTCACTGCGTTCTCAGGGTGCCAGACAGAGGCAGGAAGAGCCATGTTTGGACAATACTTCTTCCCCTGCACTTGTCTGGTCGGAGCACACAGGCAGATGTGTTGGGCTAAGCAATAGTGGAGTCACTGGGCTTTTCTTTTCTGGGATGGAAGGGCTGCAGGGGGTGCCACCACTGTTTCCCTGTGTTCTTCGATGAGTTTCCTTTATTTAAAGTTGCAGCAGGTGCAGGGCCCCAGGTGCTGGCAGGGGTGCTACAGGAGTCTCTGTGGGGAGCAGCCAGGGCTGCCCCATACGGGACACAGCCAGTCCCAATGGCCCCATCACAGGAGGCAGCTGGAGTCCTGCAGCCAAGGTGGTGGTGCCTCAGGGCAAGCGTGTGCAAGAAAGAGCAGAAAACGCTGGGCAGGCAGAAGAGGAGGGCAAAAAAACCCCAAGAGTTGAGAAACAGCAGAGGAGAAGTCAAGGTCAGAGGAGGAGGTGCTCCATGACAGAACACATACAGCCTGAACCCACAAAGAACCCACTGAAGAGCAGAGAAGTGGGAGAGGAAGAGCACAGCAGAGACATGTCTGTGTGTGCCAATCGACCATAACCCCCTCCTGTGCCACTCCTTACCTTGCTGAAGGGACAGAGCGCAACCTGCAGCGGTAACAAGGGGGAGAAGAGGAGCCTGGAGTGACATCAAGCCAGGGAAAAGGGGAGAGAAAAGGTCTGTTTTAATGTTCACCTTCGTGCTTCCCAATACTCAAATAAGTAATTAAATATCTGTATTAATTGGCCATAAATGAGTTTCCCCAAATCAAGGGTAACGGTAAGTGATCTCCCTGTCTTTATCTTCGCCCATGAACTTTATAGTTTCCGTTTTTCCTATTTTCTCCTCCTGTTTCACTGGGGAAGAGGGGACTGAGCGAGCAGGTGGGTGGGAGCTTAGCTACCAACCATGGCCAACCCACCACAGAAGTCGAGCAAAACACAAGTTGTTTGTAAGCTTTGGGCTTAAGGCCAAAGACAACAGCAACAAGAAGAAGACATTTAGGCTGTCAGTCTCTATGCCCACTGTGCATCACTCACAGGGGTTGTCTGTGCTTCCTCTCCATGCCTGTGCACTGAACTCCATGTCAGAAAGGTGAAAGACTTTGTTTTGAATCAGCTTAGCAATATGCACATCTATAAAACAACAGCGTCTGTGAGTCTGATGACACAGTTCCTTTGAGTAATAAAGCCTGTTTGATCTTCTGCGAAGTCAGTGAGACCTTGAGCTGCTCAGGCTTTGCACAGCAGTTTGTAAGACCAGAAGCTCACTGGAAAGGTAACATGTTTCAGTCTACAACTCATATCCAGGTTAGTAAACACAAATGTACACACCATCCCAAGTGAACAACTTACATGCATCTGCCTAAATCCTTGTCTTGTCGAATAGAAGGCGTACCATTCTTAAATCTGTTCAATATTAGTTTAATTCTTACTTAAGAAACCCTTATTCTGTGAGAATCTAGCTACTCTTTCCTCAGCTCCTTTGTCTTGTCTGAAGGTGCATATTCAACACAAACTTCAGATTGCAATATGACAGAGTGTAAAGGATGATGGAAATGGTTACGAAAAGAAACAAAGCAAGCACTGTAAAAAGTATTCTTAAAATAAAAAAGCAGCATTTATTACGAGATTATAAAACATGCCAAAATAAAAGTATCTTTTAAGCAACTGAGTATGTTTATGAATTGTATTTACAGATTCTTCCTCCCATTTTAGAACTAGAATTCGTGTTTGTATTTGAGTACATGGTTAAAAATATTTATTTTAAAATGTGATTCAAGAGCAGATATGTATAGTGAGGAAAAGCGAACCTTGGATTAAAATAAAGACATTCCAGCATGAATCAAGAGCAGACAACACATTAGGGTTGAAAATTTAAATACATCCAACTTAGACCAAGAGGGTAAAATTTTGTAAAAACAAGAACAGATCACCTAAACTGTAATGATGCAGAGCCTGCTCAGCTTTTTTATAATATCACATCAAAATTACACAGAAGACCCCAGTGATCACTAGGGAATCTACCACAGTCTAATTTTTCCAATCCGATTAAGTCCATACTTCGTGGAATAATATGTCCCCCATCTACTGCAGGCCGAAAGTAAACGCGGTCAAACCTCATCTTGCACTTAAACTCTATATCCAGGTTGGAATTGGAGTGGGTGTCCCAAGTGTAGCGGCAGTGTTGAGGTTTATCCAAAAACTCCCAGGTATCGGTAATGTTGTTGGGTAACTTACCCAGTTTAGAAACCTGAAAGTAGAATCCCAAAGATACTGAATTCAGATTTTGCCTTCAAAGCCAGAACCGAGTTGTCACACTATCACTTTTTTTCTATAGAACATGAGTTGTTAAAAACAAATATAGGAAGACGTTTTCAAACTGCAACCTTTCTCAGGATACTCTACAGCACAACCTGTTTCTGTAGTACTTTCTAAATTCAAAACATGTCACTAAACAAACATTCAGTTCTGAAATTGGGAGGTATGGGAGTCAACACTATGTTCCCTGAAACAATGTCATTCCGGTCCACTGCAGCGCAACTTCATGATAGAGAAATAGGAAACACTAACCTTGGGTCCCTCACTACAAGAAGAACACTGAGGCATTACAGTGTGTCCAAAGAAGGGCAGTGAAGCTGGTGAGGGGTCTAGAGAACAAGTCTTATGAGTGGCTGATGAAACTGAGGTTGTTTAGCCTGGAGAAAAGGAGGCCCAGAGGAGACCTTATCTCTCTCTACAACTACCTGAAAAGAGGTTGTAGAGAGGTGGGGGTCAATCTGTTCAATCAAATAAGTGATAGAACAAAAGGAAATGGTCTCAAGTTGCGGCAAGGGAAGTTTAGACAGGATATTCGGAAGAATTTCTTTACTAAACAGGTTAACAGGCATTAGAACAGCCTGCCCAGGGAGGTGGTGGAGTCCCCATTCCTGGAAGCATTTAAGAGTCCTATAGACATAGTGCTGAGGGATATGGTTTAGTCAAGGCCTTCTCAGTGTTAGGTTAATGATTGGGTACTATGATCTTAAAGGTCTTTTTCAATCTAGCCAGTTCCGTGATTCTTTTAGTAATAACGCAGAAATTTCACTTCTAATATCAGCAGCCAAAAACTACTTCTAATTTTGAAGGTCTTCATGATAGGGGATTAATTTTAAACTTCCAAGATCTATTTTTCCAGCACACTACTTTCTTTTATTGATTCCACAAGCATTAACTCTGAGAATCAGAGAGCTGAGCAAGAAAAGATCAGGTTCTCAAACTAAGAGGCTTTGCAATTCAGAAATTCATCAACTATCTGTGCATCATCTCAGCTATAAATATTGCTGATAAAACATTTTGTTATTGGGGTAGGGGAAGAGCTCTTTATGTATTACACCTCAGCTATAACAATGTCTCAGCATTGCAAGGCCACAGCTTCTACTTCAGTCATGCTTCCACTTCTTAAGAATAAATGTTGCTTATCTCTGTTCTGCCTGAGCAGGTCATTCCTCACAATGACAACAGTAAAGTCTGAGAAGATTTTGTCAGAACACCTCAACATAACAACAGTGTTTATTTCTATTTACCTCGCTGTCTCTGAGGTTTGTATCCCCTCCAAATATAACAGTGGTGGACTCAGACTCCTTCTGCATTGTGTTTAACACTATTTGCAGTTGCTTTATACGCTCCTGAGAGTGTTTTTTAGTGCTCTCCAGATGAGAGGTCATGAGGCAAAGTTCAATACCAGATACGCTCACCTGTATGCAAAACAAAGAGGCAACATTACTATCCACACCATGGTAAGAAGTTTAAAGATAATCTAATCACAAAGTAAATTACTGAATGACCAAGCTCCGGTTAATGTTAGGTTTACATTGAAGAAAAGCAGCTTACAAGAGGGTAACAAGCTTTTAGGTTTGTTTTCAGAAGTTCTGAGACCTGAAAACAAAGTACAGCCAGTAACTTACATAAAATATTTTAAGTTCGCAAGCAACAAATGCAACTGGGTTTGAATGTTTGTAGAAGTTGTTTTTCTGCTGTTTGAGACTGTCAGTCCAGCCTTTCCTGGGGCTTTTTGTTTTGAAGGTAGAAATACAACTGTTCAGTACACACTGACTCACTCACATGCACAACCAAAAGGTTTCTCATCATGGAGGTTGTTGGGAAAGGTATTATCTCATGTTTCAGTAGCTTCACTCTTGATTTCTTCAACATTACGACAGTGAAATAGCCATCTATGTTACCTAAAGAGGAACAGGGAAAGAAATGGTCAAGGATATTTTCTGCCATTCCGTAGAGAAGTTAATGTTCTGAAAGTGACCTTTTTACTATGATCTGTGAGAATCACGTTAATTTGCAAGATGTACAGAGTGATTAGTTAAAAGCTTCATAATAGTGGTATGAATTCTTCAGATTTTCTAAATGCAATTACTTAAGGAATGACTTATCTATGGCACTTTTTTTGGCTACCCTTGCTAACAGTCTTTCAAAATGCGGAAAAAATACAAAGGAAACCACCAGGCAAGCAAGCTTTTCAGATGCTTGATTTGCATCAAACCATGTCCTGATATCAAAACAGAGGAAACAATTTAAGTGCTTCCTTCTCCATGTTACGCTTTTCATTCCTACAAGTGGTCAGAGATTTTAGCAAGGGAGACAGAATAACACTGAACTTACTTTTTCCATTTTCTGTCTTTAGAAACTGAGGGCTGTTTCTTACCTGGAATAATAGTGTAATTGCCTGCTCTCATCTGCAGAAGACTGAGATGTGGTGGGATGACCTCTTGTAAAAACACGACATCTGGATTGTATCTGAAATCGGCACGACAAGATTTTACATTAACTCCTGAAAGGTCGAACTGTTACACTGAGCCCACATGGAACAGGGTCAGGGATTTCAGGTACACCTTGTCTTCAAATTTCTAGATAATGTAAGAATCTGGGGTTTTAAAAAACTCCATCATATTTGCCGGCATGTAAGACACACCACCATTGTTAAAAGGGAGGAAACAATGATTATTATGGACACAGAACTAATATGCTAATAAAATGCATGACTTCCTTATGTCTTATCTCGCAAACATTTGCACAGGTTTCATCTACTGCACACACGAGGAATTCAGCTTAAGCAGCTGCAAAGCAGCTCTGAAACACGTTTGGCAACATCTAAGTTCTCCAGGAGATCCCAACCACCACCTCATTCCCCTACAACAGATCCCCTCAGGTAACCTGCTATTGGTTTTCTCCAGTCTCATTGATGACAAGCTCTTTTATTTCTTAGAACTGTGCAGTCTGTAACAGTTTGTGTGGGGCAGCCGTGCTGAAAATGCTGACTTAGATGTGACTTTACAGCTGTCCTTACTTTTGCTACAGTGCTCTAAGCAGGTGAAGGACAAACTGAAGGTCTTCTTTACAGCAGAAAAATATTGCCACCATAGATTAACAAAATCAAGTGAAATTTTATTGACTTAAGGAGTTTCTGCCTTTTGAAAAGGAACTTCAGTTATCACTTGATTAAATGATTTGACTTACACTGGTGGAACCATAAAAGGTAATCACAGATTTCATAGAATCACAGAA
>WEIS01084373.1:0-10887 GCA_013389965.1 Todus mexicanus
AAGAGATGCTTCAAGCAGAACTTACTGCTGCCTATGGTTACCTGCTGGGAGAGTTGTGGATTGATCCAGACTCTTCCTCGAGGTGCCTGGTGGAAGGGAGAGAGGCAGCTGGACACATGGAGAGTTCTGACCAGATGATAGGAAAAAAATATTCACGACGAAGGTGGTCAAACACTGGAGCAGGCTGCCCAGTGAGGTCATGGAGTCTCAGTCCTTGGAGATATTAAAAACTTGACTGGACATAGCCCCAAGCAACCCAATCTATTTGCCCCTACTTTGAGCAGATTGTCTGACTGATGACCTGCAGAAGCCCCTTCTAAACTGTATTAGTCTGTGAGTCTTTGATTCTAAAATTCATAGAATCATAGAATGGTTTGGGTTGGAAGGGACCTTAAAGATTATCTAGTTCCAATCCCCCTGCCATGGCCACGTGATACCCAGTGATGGAGCTTCCACAGCTTCCCTGGGTAACCTGTTCCAGTGTCTCACCACCTTCGGAGTGAAGAATTTCCTTCTTGTTTCCAGTCTAAATCTATCCTCTTCCAGTCTCAAACTATTACCCCTCATCCTATCCCTACAGGCCTTTGTAAAAAGTCCATCTCCAGGCTTCTTGTAGGCCCCCTTCAGGTATTGGTATGCCTCAATAACGTCTTCCTGGAGCCATCTCTTCTCCAGGCTGAGCAAGCCCAACTCTCTCAGTCTGTCGTCATAGGAGAGGTGTTCCAGCCCTCAAATTGTGCAGCTGTGTCCAAAACAGCAGTGCCCCCTGACCTGTGCTGCCTCCCAAACTATGCATGGGAATTGTTGGGGAGACCTCTAGGTGGCTAGGGGGAAAGCCATGGCACTGACAATGGTCACAGTTTAACAGTGAAGGAGGCAGAGTTCCAGTATCTGGGATGGTGTTAAGTATATAAACACAGTTTGCAAATATAGAAACATAAATTATAAATATGGAAAATAGAAACACCATTTTATTTTCATGCAAATGCTGTTACTTTCTTCATTTCATTCATTTCATTTATGGCAATGGTTACAAATGTGAATTTCCAATCCCTCTCAGGCTGCACGCTGGACAGGTGTCACTAAAGTCAAGTGCAAATATCTTTTCATTAGCAGTGACATTTCATTTGCACTTTTGAAGACTGAAACCCCTTTTGAAACAGAAAACTGTGTTTTCAGAACCGAACCAAGGAGTTCTTAACATTTGACTGATTTTCTGTAGTGCTGCATATATCTAATTATTAATTCCTTATTCCTGGTTAAGATTCATTCATATCAAGATTTATAAAACATGATGACTTTTAGGATTTCTCTTTTTTTTTTTTTTTTTTGCATACAGAAGACAGTATTTACTTTATGTGTATTTTAAAGCAGGTTTTCTGGAAAGCAGGAGATCTGAGAATCTTTCTTGGACCTTCCTTGTTCACAGTGTCATACCAAAGTGGGGGTGGGGTTTGGAGGGGGAATATAATCCAAAGCAACTGAAAATGCACTGCCATCAGCCTTTCTCTGTTTAATCTATTAGCCACTCAGCTGTATAATGTATTATCTGACACACAGTGATAAGCAGCTTAGCTGTCCGAGATCATATTAAATATGTTCAGTTTAGCCTAAATCTGCAGCCCTCCATGAGGAGACACCCTTATGTCCATCTGCAGTCTATTTGAAATCAGCACAGCCCTGCTCAGGGATGGGGGGCCTCCCACATGGCTCATGGCCTTGGAGGAGAACATACTTTCTGATTGTCTGGTCCTTCCTTCTTTTCTAAAACTCAGTTCTTCGGCTTCTGTTCATGCACTTAAGAAATGAAACATTCAAGTGAGCCCATGCCCTAGAAAACAAAAATATCCCTATAGCAGATCATCCAGAAGTTTATGGGTTAGAATGGAACGGCCTTGACCTCTTGTCTAATGAGTTCTGCTAGAAAAAACACATTTTAAAAAGAACTCCTACCCTGCAATTTCCATATTTTAAAAATACATCTTTCTGGTATTTTGTTAACAGCCCGTTGGAAGATTGACAATCCCATCTACTCCCTGTATTCTCGCTTTAATTACTTGTCGCCTTGCAAAAAAACCCTGAATAATCAGACTCTTGAGTCTGCCGAAAGCCCCGACTCTAATACACAGGTGAGGTAGCAGCCCTCATCTCTTTTTGACACCTCTCTGAGGTTGAATGGATAAAGCCTCTGTAATGACAGATCCTCTCAGCCTCCTCTCCACTGCGGCTTCAACTGTTCTGGCACAGATGCGTGCACTCCTTTTGCTGTTTGGGGAGCTCCATCTGCAGCTCAGTGATCACAAACTGAATTTTAACCAATAGATATAAATAGATTTGATGAGGATGATGAATGTGATAGTCATCCCTAGACAGCTGCTGACAGGAAAACTGCAATAATATTACAATAATAATAATAATAATAATAATTTTAAAAAATGATTTTTTGGGGTGGAGAAATGGTGACAAACTGAGATGAAAGGAGGCAGTGAAGGCAACCGAAGGACTTAAAAATAGTGTTATCTGATATTAACATTGGCTAAATATAATAAATATAGCACTGGCTAAAAGTCAAGTCTACCAGTACAGGTGGGTGACCCTGAAGTAAGAATTGGTGAATACTGCTTGTGGTAGGAAAAGAAGAACAAGCACAAGTTTTTGCTGCTTTTGCTTGACTTTTCTATTAATTCTTTGCATATTTTTAAACACACTCACAGCCCTCAGATCATCAGCTTTAAAAAAAAAACAAACTTAGGCTTCTCCTTATAAATTTTAAAATGCCTATTTTAAGGGGATTGGTTGCACTTCTTTTGGTGGGAAATTCCATTCGACATTGGAGTTAAAGGTCATATGACCTCAAACAAGATGGGTGCCAGTGCTGAGAAAACTGAATAGAGTGGTACAATTTCCACAGGATTTAAAATTAACCTCATTGCATGATTGGCTTACATTTCTAATCCGATATATCAGGCTAAATATAGGCTTTGAAGACAATTTCTTTCCATGCAAATAATCACTGCAGGCTAAAAACGAGTGAAAATGTAAATTATGAAAGAAAAATGTTAAATTAAATTATAGATAAGCTGTCATCTTGCTGGAATATTGACCTGAAACTGCACATCTAGAAGACACCTGCAAGGGAGAGATGGGAAAAAATAAATAGAGAAATTAGTATGCTTGAATATGTATTTATAGAGGGAGAGTTTCTGATGCCGTCAGCAATTTCTGTCAAAGACCTCTCTTCAGAGACATCACTGTTGACTTTCAAGCATTTCATGTTTTATTACTGCATTTAAATCATTAACTATGAATGGCGTCCCTGGATGATCTGCAGGAGCTATGAATCATTTATTGTAACTAAAACAAACTCTTTTTTTTTTTCCCATTAAAATAAACTGACACAAAATAGTTTCCAAAGAATCAGGACAGCAAAACCTTTAGAAAAGAACTAATATTTTAGGAAATGTTACAAATCAGTGTTACAAATACCTCCAAGGTGAGAGAAGGAACCAGAAAGTGTGGAGCTGAGATTAAGACTGTGTGGGGGTAGGTTTTGTTTTCTCCTCTAGTCTTCTAAATTCCCGAACAATATAAATATCACAGAACATTTTATGTAGGCAGGTGCAATTGCAATTTAATAAGTCCACACTAATATTTTGTGGATAAGAGAGCTGCTGCTGTGTGAGAACCAGCTTTGTGGCACTAAACCCATTTGGGAACAGTCTTTTCATTTCCCATATTAGAGCAAGGCATGAATTTCCATGTGACAGACAAAAAAAAACTTGCTTCACTGACAAAGGTTCCTATCTCTGCTGGAATTCAGCGAGCTCCAAACATAGGAGAAATAATATAACCCAGTTCACTTGGTTTTATTTATTTGTTTGTGTAACTTGTACCAAGAAGTATAAATAGACCTTAGTTCCCGGGGAAGTTCACAGCACTGTTTTTGATCAGCCTCACAAGAAATTTGCTCTAAATCCCTAAGGGGTTTATTCTTAATACATGGATTCCAGCCTATGAGAGAAAATACATCTTCAACCATAATCTTCATTATACCCAAGTCCTATAAAAATCAGTCTCATTGGTTCAACATCTAGATGCAGCTTTCATATAAACATCTGAGACAACCCAGGCTTGGAGGTGACAGAAACATGGAGATAGCGTGAAGATACCACAGGTAAAGCTGAATCTGAGCAAGATGGAGATGTCAGTAGGTATGAAAACCATGACAAACAATTACCTACTGCTTGTCATGTGTAGTGGCTGCATCCCAGTGAGTGACAAAATGGAGAGATCCTAAAAGAAATATTGAAAGAGAGATTGTCTCTAGAAATTGCTGTAAAAAAAAAGATATACCTGCTACACACTAAGCTGCAAAATTTAGAATGAAACCAGATTTCTTGGCCTGTAAGGCCAGGGTCTCACCACTGGGTCATGCTACGAGAGGTTTGTAAGGCCCTCACCAGTCATATCCTAAAAAGAAGTCTGCTGTTTGAGTTCACGTTGATTCACAGTTGCTATTTCACAGCCTGAATCTGCAACTCGTTTTGCTGATCTCATTCATTCACATGGATTGTCCCCTTTATTTCACTGAATATTACTTGTCTGGGTGAGGTCTACACAATGGCAATAAGGATGGAAGGTATGGGCCTTAGTGATTAGATGGGGCGGCAGGGTAGTGAATTGAAATGAAGAAGCTGAACTGGCTCTGTGGGCATATGAAACAATATTTTGCCTTTCTGTGAAGGCTTCCATGACATCTTTGCTGGATGCTTGCTATTCTTTGACCCACTGATGATGTGATGGATCTCAGGAGGAATCCCTCATGCTGGCCTCCTGTGGAGCCTGTTCTATAGTCGAAAAACTCTGAGAAAGGATCTGTTGTACATCCTATTATCTAGATCCCATTAAGAAATGCTGCAACCAATTATCATACCAAAGTGTCCATTGTTCTGAGTTTAATATTTCTCAGACTTTCCTAGACTGCAATTATCAACATCAAAAAGTTAATATTGAGGCAAAGTTATCTCATTATTTTAAATGAAGCTGGGGTTTTTTTAAGTGTAGAAAGTAGACTGGGCATCATGGGTACTGTCTGAAATAGCTGTGGTATCGTATTTGTCCATTTGTGGTCTAGCAACAACTTTCTTTATCCAAGTAAGGTAACAATTCATTTAAAAAATAGGTTTTAAAAAAATTATAGTTTCTTTTCAGGAGTTATCAAAGAGCAGCTTATGCTGACCAATTCATGACTAAAATAGGTTATGACTGTGACAGGTATGCTATCTAAAATGGGCTAGTTCGCATGCATTGCTCTTGTAAACCTTAGGTTTTGAGATGTATTTCTACTTGCCAAACAACATCCTTAATAATTTTTTCCTTTAAAATTTAGTCCAATCTTTAGCAATTTTACATAGCCGAGGGTCGTACTCTGCACTCAAATTCCTCCCCAAAAGCATCTGAGAGCAAAAGGTTGCCGTTAGGCTTAGGAACATATTTTCGTGGCCCTACCTTCGTTAGTTATTTTATATCTGCTATTCTGAAAGTAATTCTAGTTCAGCCCAGCTGCATTTAGAACAAATCAATAGCAGCTTTGACACGCTCACCCTTGCCATGCCATTAGTACAACAGCAGACCTGACCCTGCTGGCTGCATGATATGTCTGCTGCTTGGTGGAACAGAAAGTGTGTATCGTGAGAAGACGATTTTGATGAATTGAGCAAATAATATTTCTTGCAGCAAGATTAATTTTGCTAACCTCTCATAACTTCTCGTTTGGCTTGCCACGTTTGTTTTACAGATTTCCGATGAAGACCAGTTGTGTGCCTTTCACCATCCTTTTCCAATTAATTAGAAAAAATGGGTTCAATTAGTTTTTTGTTCTTACCATCCAAGTCATGCTCTGAATAGTCTGGATGCTGTCCTAGGCTGTGCCTTCACTGACAAAAGTAATACATACTTGTGTCAACCAGCAGTTCTCCCAGTGGAAAAATATGGACACAAAGAATGTAATTTTTTCTGCAAAGAAGAGCTGGTAAGGTCAAATGTGACCTGGGTAAAAGCACTGAGTTTTTTGCAGCTAACTTCTGGGAAGTGCTAAGAATGCCACTTAGCATTTTCACTGGTTTACATTGTAGAACTGAACAACAGTTATATATTAATTAGTCCTCAATGGAAAATATTAATTCCCAGCTGCTACCTCCTCAGTACTTCTATGGCAGCAGAAAATAAACCTCTGACAGAGTAACCGCTGCTCTGAAGATCTGATCTGGGAAAACTTGATGCAAAAAACAAGACGTGGAAATGAAAAATGTAACAAATGTTATGCTACAAATCTGAAAGGAATAAGTAAATGTTAGCAAACTTTGCAGGGTTGCCTTACCAAAGAATACAGAAGAATATCTGCTTTGAGAGGCTGGGCCACGCTTGGCACAAAGGAGCCTGGGTTGAGACTATTAGGAAGATGCACGGAAGGTAATGGTTTGTCTAGCCATTGCTTGAGACATTGTGTGGTTTCTTGTTTATTTAGCCGCTTTTTAGCCAGGCTTACATTGCCTCCTACATGTTTCTTTGCTCAGTGTATTAGTTGCACAGGTTGTATGTATGCTGACATGATGGTGCCAAGCCAGGCAGCTGGTTTCCATCCAGTGTGCTCCTGCTCTGAATCCATAACTCCTCTACTTCTGTCCAGGCAGGAGAGGGTCCTCTCTGTTCATACCAGCTCATGAAATTGCAGTCAGTTCCTGTGTAGATCAATACAACCTGTCTGCAATCACTGCTGCCACTTTTTCCTTTTCTGCCTTTTCCCTTTGCCAGCTCTGGCTCTCACTTGCTAGTCCCCTCTCTGGTTTGGAAAACAGGACCTGTGCGCTTTCCCCACCCCTTCGTTCTCCCTGGCCCCTGCTCACGAAGCCTGCAATGCTGTCAAGGCAGCACTCCCCAGGTCTCTAAGGCTGCCAATAGGTTGGCTGCAGCCACCTGGGCTGCTTTTATGAAATTTAATTCACTCTATGTAGGCATCCTGTCTGTGGGGAAAGGCTCTGCCTGTCATATGGCATCATTACCAGAAAGATGGGATACCCCGAGGACAGAGCAGGAGCCAGCACAATGTGCCTGGGCCACCCACACTGCACACAGGGACACCTTTGGCTCTGAGCTGAGGTTCAGTGTCAGCCAAAGACTCTTCCTTGCTGGTTCATGGAATCATAGAAAGGCTTGGGGTGGAAGGGACCTTAAAGATCATCTAGTTGCAACTCCTATACTATGGGAAGGGACACCTTCCACTAGACCAAGTTGCTCAAGGCCTCATCCAGCCTGGCCTTGAACACTTCCGGGGAGGGGGCAGTCACAACTTCCCTGGGCAACCTGTTCCTAAAGGTCACCTCCAGCCTGTACCTGAGTACAGTCTTGCGACCCCACAGTCTGGCTTCCATTTGTGGTCTTGAACCCATGCTTGAAATGCAGTGCACACATAGTCTTTATCCATAAATTTCCATCAGCTTTCCAAGTCTGAGATTTTTTTTTCCCCTCTCTGTTCTCTGGAACATGTAAAAAACTCCTAAGTACTATAGAAATAAGAACTTCATAGTTTATTTGGTGCATATATGTTAGGAAAGTTGCCAGTATTCATGTACTCAGTTGCTTTTTATTCTTCAGGAGATTACTTGCCTCTTGTCCTTGTATACAGACCTACTACTAATGGTGACTCTGCTTCCTGCAAGAAATGAATCTTCTAAAGTGCTTTGTCAGAGTGGAACTGTACAGACATGGAAAATCAGCTGGAAAATGGCCAAAATGAGTGTGGTGGTAGATTGCTTTTCCAAGGGGTTGGCAGAAGGTCCCCCAGAAAAGGGCTGGCAGGAATGTAATGCTCTATGACTGCTCCTTGACTGCACTTTGCATCTCGAGTGCTCGCTAATTTAAGTTTTGATGGTACGGCAGATGGGGAAATGAGACTTTGGGGGCTTTCATCACTCATTCCTCTGCAGAAAAGATTGTTCAGATTAGCAGAAATAAAGACAAATCCTTTCCCTAAATTGCTAAAAGAAAAAAAAAAGATGTGCAAGTCTACTGGGGTTGAGATTGTTGAATCCGATTTATGTGCTATATCTTGGGCTGGAAGAGCAGATGGGGTGGAAGGCTGAGCACTGACTGAAACCCACCTAGATTCCTGCTCTTCAGTCAGAGCCACCAGCTTCACAAAGGTGGGATCTTTAGACATATGAGTAGAAAATTAACTCTGGCACTTCTTACACAATGTAGCTGTAAGTTTAAGGAATGATGAATGTTTTAATACAGAGCATGAAGGATGATCTTACCTCCAGGTTCAGTTCTTGCAAGTCAGATGACTGAGCTACATCAGATAATGAATTCCACTGGAAAATGTTTGTTTTTTCAAAGGTCTTTAGTATTAGGAATTCATGGAGGGAGTCAAAGCAGCCACAGATACTAACAACTAGCCATGCTTCAATTAAAGGGCAGCAGCTGAGAAGAATGGACTCATCCACAGCTTTGGAATTACCTAGGTATATTTAGGTTTAAATGGCATAAGGGAAAGTTTACTTAGCTCTCTGTGTTTTGTTTGCTCATTTGTTTGGTTTTGCTGTTGGTTATGAAGAGATGGTACAAAAATCATTCTCAAATCAAGAACAGACATACCTTTCTGCTTTCCTCAACATGCCACAAATTTGTTAAGGCAAGAATCAAAACCTTTCTCAAAATTGTTCCAGCTCTGCCTTTTCCCAAGAACCTGATTTACGAAACCTCTGAAACCCTTTTTGCAAGGGGTAGGATGATCTTGACTAGGAGCTGCTTGACCTGTTGTGCGTGTAGAGGAGGAGTCATAATAGTATGCACAACCCACGACTGCGGGCGTTAACGCACAACCGAGAGAGTGCACCCTGAAGGTTCCTTCTGTGATTAAACTGATACCTTAAAAATACAGGGACTTCTAGGATGCATGTGCAGAATCAGGCTCCAAAGAGCATTATCTCAAACGCTTTCAAGCTGTGTCTAGCCAAGATATTTATAGGCCATCAGCCACCACACTGAGTACCATTACTCAACAAATGGAACAATCCTATACTTACATTACCGTGGCCATTTGGTATATTTTAGAACCTTTATCTACTTTCTCTTGGGTTATGCAGTGTGAGATCAGCTGATGATACTCTGTAGCTTTATCAAAGCTGGAACATTCTGTTTTCTCTACTATTTTTCTTTTTTTTTTTCTTTTTTTTTTCTTTTTTTCTGCTGCTCCTTAGTATGATAGTCACATTCCTACTAAGGAAGGTTACTTGGGACTGTGAGAGCTTTCAATGACACTAAACCAGTAATTTTCAACATGTTTTCATACTGAGAATTTTTAAGAAGTGCTAAAGACCCCTTTAGAAATGCCAAGTATGTGGATTGTTGCAGAATCTATGTGAATGTATTACTTATTAGCAACCTTTTACAGAACCCAGAGAAATAATTGATGGGTACCAATAATCTACAGACCAGAAAACTTCTAAAGTGCTTCAGACAAACTACTCATTTCAGGTGAGGGATGAAGTCATCTTAACCACTTTTTCAGTCCTGAACATAATATTCAATTTCTCCAGGATATTTCTTCTATGCTTGTTGCATCTTGCAAAACAAGTAATATTTTACTGTAGTTATAATCTTATTTGTCCAAGGTTGTACTTTTATACTTCTGTTTTCACATATTTGCAAGCCTTGGTTTTGTGTATTCTTTGTTACCTTAGCAGCGGTAAAGTTCTGTTTAATCTTCCATGAAGATCTGGCGTAACAATGAATCATTCTTACCATGAAATCTTTAGAACCTACCCTCTGCTCCCCATAAATTTACGTTTTCAACTCCAGTCTTAAAATACAGTGTTTCTGTACCTCCTGTAAACATGGGAAACTGCTTATAAATCATTTTAATGATGTTCTTGATTTATTACATTTCTTCTACTTAACTAAATGTACCATTTGGTCTTCAAGCCTCTAGAACTGTATAACAGAAATGGAGTTAAAGGTATGGCCTCAGAATATTTGCCAGCAGCCACTGCAGGATGGTGATGGTCAGTCTTAACCTGTACACCACCTGAAAGTGCAAAATGTTACGTGGTGATGTCCGATAGGTTTAGATTTTACCCTCCACAGAGTAATACTTCTCTGTGTAGGAGCCATGTAAAGTAAGAGGCTGCTCTACAAGCTTTGAAACCTTCAGTTTCTCGGTGTATTGTTTATTTTTCTTAACTTTCTTGATTACTTCCATGACAGAATTACCTTCTTTGTGTGTATGGAATCGTTAGCAAGAGAAATGAAAAAGCTGTCTGGATTCTCAATGCCCATGCTACGTCCAAGTGGGTACTGCAAAGTTACAGGTACAAGATTTTTATCCCAAAATATTATAAAATTACTTATAAAAATTGAGAATTACAAGAAAATTCACTGAAATGCAGCTTGAGATTGCTCAAAATCTGTTTCAAGGGGTGTTTGAAAGGAGACTTTAATTAAAGTTGCCGCGGTCATTGTCAAGTAGTTGAATGCAGGGAGGAGGCCCCCTGTTCTGTCTTTGATGGCGTCTCTAAATATGCATGGAATAAGTATGCTGAAGCATTGGCTAGAAGCTATGTCAAGTGTGATGAATGCAAGATCTCCATGATCTCTGGCACGTTAGCTCAGTTTGGGTCTATCAACTCTGGCCATAAATTTGACTCTGTTTTGAAGTTCACGCTGTAGGAACCTACTGATCCAAGGGCTACAGGAACAAACAGAAGACTGAAAACAAAGAAAAGAAAAATGTACATTGGCTTGGCTGGCTGGGGATCAGTTTGGGGCATTCAAAATGGAATGGTGGGTTTGGTTCCTCTAACGGGTGCTGGTTTTACCTTTCCTACC
>WEIS01084374.1:0-15916 GCA_013389965.1 Todus mexicanus
ACAGTTTGACCTTTCAGAAATATCTGATATTCACCCTCTGGTAGCTGGCTCTCACCTACCAGCGAGAGTCCAAAGCTTACCCATCTCTTCTACCTGCCACTAATTGGGCTCCCTTCTTATCACTGGCATCGCTCTGGAGATAGATAATGAAGTGGCGGATTTCCAAGTTAGCATTTTAGATATTAATTTCAATTATACCATTAAAACTAGACAGGAGAAAGAAACGCTCCCTGGAAACTGTTTGCTTCTTGGTTTAGGTAGTCTTAGGAAAAGTATCTTTCCTTCAGATGGAAAACGCAGCTTCCTTTCTTCCTCTCAAAAACACAAGCGCTAGCACCTTTCAATGGGTAAATTCTTTCCTGTCTAGTGCCTCCTTTATCTCAAGTAAAGCTGCTTGCTATGTAACGTGGGATAGAATTAACCCAGGAGGGCAAAACTCTTCCCTAGTATCTATCAGGAGCCACCGTGGTCATTTGTGGTCAGTTTTTGATAAAAATGCAGATTGCTTGGGTTTAGTAGCTTTAAAGTAAAGCGTCAAACTGGGTTTTCCTAGAAAAGCATTATAATAATGACTTTGTCTCCTGCTTTTCGGCTTGTGTGCATGAGCATCAACTCCCATCTACCCATTTTAAGTGCCATCCTCCCCCTTGGGTGTATTTTTTTACCTCTTTCTTCATTATTTCACTCTGTTATTGACACTTTTACAATACTCACCCAGATAAGATCCTGAGGCTTCTCTCCATTCAAAGAAAAAAACTATCTTATTTGTTCAGAAAAACGCATTTGTATTTTCTTTTTATACCTCAAGGACTACAATACATACTTGTAGCTCATTCTGACATCGTGATGGTGTTTGTTGAAGTAACCACACCAGGTTTCCCAAATGTGTTACTGCAGCAGCACCTCTCAATATGATGAACAGGATCCCATGAGAGTAACTTCAATGTGGTCTCCAGAAAGCTGTCATCAGTTAAGTGACACGCATGCTGCACCTCTTATCAGCTAAAGACCCTCCGAAGAGCTATCTTCTTATGAAGATAACAGACTTTTTTGTTTCTCTGTAATTTGTCTTCACATCAACACGTTTAAGCCAACGGTATTCAAAGCAAGAGTATCTCTTTTCAAGTTGCTTTTTCCTTTCTTCATGTGGCATTCTTAGACAATATGAAAGCAAACTTGGCTTCATTAGCCATGAGGTTTGTAGACAACCAGGCACGCCCACTACCCAAAGAATTCCACTTCAGTGTTGGTCTGAACATATCATTTCCAAATTGCTTTGATACCAAGCCATAATTTGCAACGTTCCTGTTTGATATCAAGTCTCTCCCTGCTGATCCAAATGAGCGAGGCTAAGTGAGATAGCGTGCTGAGCTTTTAAAATCATTTAAGAACAGCCAAGGCCAGATGGTTCTGGGATTATGAAGTATTTTCCCAGCTGCACCATTATGAAAAATCCCAAGAGTTTAGGGAACTGGTACATAGGAGGAGCATTACTGGAAGCAAAGTTTCCATGAGGATAGGGAGGACTCCTCAGTGATGGAAGTGGCTGTGATAAGGACACCACTGAAAATGCCATGTCCTTATAGCAAACATCTTCACCTGAGCTGCCGCAGACTGACCCATTGCTAGATTACAACTGCAACTAATAGAATTGAATCGCTGTGCAACTTTTTCTTCTAGACAATTGTTGGGGTATTTTTCAATTCTTGCAAACGTAAGAGAACATGCGGGTTTGTTGCTGTCCACTTACAGTCACCTGTCATTTTGATGAATCAGTGTAAGAGAGTCACATAGGATCTTGCACTGAAAATGCAAGCCCGCAGTGATTGGCAACGCAGAGCAAGAAAGAAGGAAAGAGGCTGAAAAATATTTCTTCCAGTGAAAAGGACTCGTGCTGCTCTGGGAACCATAAAGCATGTATCCACTGGCTTGTGTGGGGATTTCGGAAGACTCGATGCTGGTAAAATTACATATATATATTACAGTTACTTCACATCTCTTTGTCTTTTAATGTTGGCCATCTCCTCTTTCCCACCTCCAGGAATAGAGAATTCATCTCCCAGTGGCAGCCAGCATTCCTCACTCCTACAGAGCATTCCCCAGGCTGCTCCGCTTCCCCGTGTGCTCAGCAGTGGGTGGCTTCCTGATGGGGGAGAGTGTGAGACAGTTGTGGTTACTTGTGTTGCACATATTTGGCAAATACGTGCCACTGGCTGTCTCTACTCCTTGAGGTTTTTTTAAGGGTGTCTCATGTCGTATCTCTTCGTTCAGGTTTGACCTTCAGTTATTAGTGCAGTTGACTGGAGGCTTTCACTGATTTCACACAAGTTTCAGAGAAGTGGTGGTATGCAAGAGCTTCCTCTTAGGTCGCTAACGCTTTGAGTGACAGACCCGCCAGCCGCTCTTACTGAGCCTTTGTCTCTCTTCCCTAGTGGGTGGGAAATCCCACACAGCTATCCCAGGGGTTTGTCTTTTTTCCACCCTACAATTTATATTCCCTTTTCATCTCCCGAGGAAGTGCTTGCCACATTTTCTGAGGTCTCGTTCTCACCCGCGTCAGGCAGTGCTGAAAGCAAACAGCTTGTTACCCTTCGGTGTGTTACTTCTGCGATGCACCAGGGTGCTTTCTGCATGCAAGGAGCTACAGATGGAGCCCCGCAGCCTCTGCTCACCAGGAAAGAGAAATGAGCAGTCTTTCTCTGCCCACTGCTTCCTTCATAGTCACTGTGCTCCTTCTGCAACAACTCCCTGTTTTCTGAAACCAGACTGAGACAAGTGAGACGGTGAGCATTTTTTTATGCCCAAGAAGTGGATTAAATCTTTTGGAGGGCAAGTAAGCAGCTTAGTGTGTATGTTTTCATAGGAACATTGTCCTTTGGCCCTCAGGTAACTTTATTCTTGCTTTAGTGTCACATCTCAGCTGTGATCATGACAAGTAGCCACTGTCTCTGCATGGATAGCTTGAGAGAAATGATTCCCAGTAAAGTGGTACAGACTCATGTTTTACAATGAGTGTTTCTTGACCTATCTGTTCGCCTCCTCAACAGGGATTTGACTTTTAAAGCAATCTTTGACTCTTAGTGATGCTGTTCTGTCAGAAACGTGTTGCCTCTGTGTGTTGGTAGCAAGTATCAAAGGGTTTAGAAATGCTGAGCGTCTGGTTGGGTGACTGCTGTGGGGATGGGGTGGTGCTCTAGGGATCCGAAAGGGCCAGGAATCTATGTGCTGAGTGATGCTAAGGCCCATAGGGCGAAAAAAGAAAGGCTGGAATGAAAGCCACTGTGTGCTCTGATCAACAGAAAGGATGGTGAAATTGTTGCTGTAAGTATTAAGTGTGCTGAACTCCTGATCCTGGTGGGAGGGTATGAGAACAGAGAAGGAGCCCTGGACAGTCACTCCCATGGGATGTTGGGCAGTGGTTATGTGATCGGATTCATTATATAAGCCTTTCCCACATCCCCATTGCCTCCATAGGTTCATGCTGAGTCAGCAGGCCAGTAAATGTCTGCTAGAAATAGTCAATATTGTCCGCTTGTGATATTGTTGCTGAGGAGAAGATCATAAGATGATTCACCCTGTTCTTCATGGCCTTGATCTCGCTTCAGTCAAACCATTTAAAAGAGCTGTTGCTGATGTCAGTGGGATTTGGCCAGCTCTGTTACAGGTATCCAGGGCCATGTGGGCAGCAGGCTTTTAGATGAAATATTTGAGTGAGCAAAGGCCACGCTGCCTGTTCCTGCCATGTCGGTCTCTCGTGTGTGCTATCTGTCCCTTGTGGCACAAACTCATACTTGCTGCCTTCCAGCTTCCATGGCAAAAGAACTAATTCTTTTTAAATGAAAACCGTATCATAAAGGGCTGGATCTGTCATGCAGCTGAATAAACCACAGCTTTCCACACTGTTATTCACCATAGGCGTTCGTGTGTTCTCACTCGCTGTTGTTGACTTCTTGGCTGTTTGATGAGTAGATAACCATATAAAATATCTGGTTACTTCATTATTGGAGAGTGACATAAACTTGGTTATGAAAACAAGAGTCCAGTAGTCATGGCTCCCGTTAAATGTTGTCTCTCCTGATTAAAAAACCCCAATAGCTCGGCACCCATCCTGAACACCCCTGTTCTTGATAACATTATGTACATAATGACCATCTTTGATTACTTCAAATGCTTTAAGTAAGTTGGACTCCCTCTCTTCATACAGCTTCCCCAAATACCTCTTGACAGCTTCTGAAATAGTCAGAGTTATATTTAAGCGACTGTGTTTACGTGTTTAAAAAGCACAAGGTGAAAAAGCCTGTTTCCCATTAAGCCAACAGTCTTAGTGACCGTTGTTTATGTAAGAAGGTTACACAAGCTGTTTCATTGCCTCCTTCCCAGCTCAGCTCACTTCAGCATTTCCCCAGCATTTGTTAGTTTGCCCTCTGTCCAAACCTCACTTGGACTCCCTTCTGACCCCTCTGACTGTCTCTGCCTCTCTTTGGTTGCTTTGCAGATCCATCACCTTCCCAGGTCGCTCTCTTAAACTTACTGTCCTCATTTTGCACCACAGCTCCGGTTATAATTCCAGCTCTTAACGAACAACCCCATTTCACTCCTGCCTCTGTTATGATTTTATTCTAAACTGGTTGGAAACCTCATAACTTCCAAGATATCAGCATTTTATATTGAAATGTTAAACATGTTGAACCAGTTCAGAAGTAGGCTTCTTTCCAGTGATGCAGCTTCAATTTCAAACATTAATAAAAATTCCTAACATTGAACTCAATTTGGGACTGGACGACTCACAGGCTTGATTATGTGATATACTATCTCCCACTTCTAGGTTGCTGGTTCAGATCCAGCCCAAATCAGTAGCTGCAGAGAGCTGTTGACGTACGTTCTCTGCTTAGTGACCTGCCTTGATCTGAGTTTAATGGCCGTGTTTAATGTTCTCAGCTGTCAGCCACGCACCGTGTATTACCTCCTTCCATACCAGCATCTTCCTCTGCGGTTGAGATTGGATGGACTATAGAGACGGGACTCCCTTCTCAACCATTCATAGAGACCTGATAGGAAATGGAAAGGGTGAGGAATTTTGCCCTTCAGTTATCTCCTTCATATGGATGAATGAATGGTATTTGTGCCCACCGTGTGTCTAAATAGCAGGCTTTCCATGGAGCGCTGTCATCCTGTCCACACTGAAATGCCAGAGCGGATGAATTACAGCTCCCCTTCTCCCTTCCCTCTCAAAGTATGTGAGGATGTTGTCCAGTCTGCCCTCTTTGCATTTATATTTCTCCAGTGGGGTTTATAAGGAAATCTTGTGCTTAATCCTGGCTCTGCAGTTAATGGTAGATTACGTCTGGGTGAGTCATGGCAAGCTGGGTCACAGGGAATGGTTTCTCATATGCTCTTCTGAGAAGGTCAGCAGTGACCTACCCTGCTGTGACGTGCAGCTCCCGGTACTGCATGTAGCTCTTAGCAATGCAGGGTGGCCTTGCAGCAACAGAGCCTTTTAGAGAACATCTGTTATAAACACAGGTAGAGAAAACATGCTTTCCAGCAGATGATTAGCCAACCTCATCATGTAAAAACCTTAGTGGTCTGCAGGCAGGTGACCCCAAGCTCTTCCTTTTTAATATCTTGCCAAGCTTACACGGTTACAGCCATTTGTGAGGTGGTTCTTCAAGAAGAGAAAGACCTTCCCTTGGATTTCTCTGTCTGTAAAAGCAAGAGCCTGACCACTGTCGTCATTTTCATCTTGGTAGCTGGGTGGCCTCGCCTTTTGGAGATGGTGACTTTGAGGTTAGTGCCAGTTGTGTGGAGTGCAATCCATTGTGTGCAAGTCTAATAAGCAGCTGGGGTGAACACCAGGTCACCTTGGGTAGCCTTGCTGGTCCTGAGTGCCACTCATTTCTAAAGTGAACCAGCATTTAACTTGCCCTGAATTATTTGCAGACGAATGGAATGGTTTGGCTTTCACAGGCTGGCTGTGGAGAAGCTCTTATTAATAGCCAGCTAAAGTGCTTACTTGAAACAGAGGGACTGTAGAAGCTCACAGTGTTTCCACTTCTGGGTGTGGTTTTTTTCAGGCTTCCCTTCTTCATAATTCTTTCTTTCACTTGCTACCTTCTTTCTCCCTTTTTCTGAAGAAAAGCTCTTGGTTTACCACTGAAGGTGTTTTCTATCAAACTTGCCTCTTGCCCCTGCTTCATAATCTCTCCCCACCAGGGCGGGAGCGTACGGTAATAATCCCAGGGAATTCTCAAGGGGTCTGTTACCAGCCACAAAGTTGCAGCTGTTGAAAAAATTTAAAGCATCTCCTAAACCAGTTCCCCCCCAGCCCTTGGCGTTATCCTTTAACTGGGATTTGGGGCTTTTAATAGGAAACCTATCGAGAGTCGTAGTGGTTCTGATGAAGATTTGTATACATGACCTTAAGAACTTGGAGGTGGCAGCGCGCAGTGCACTGAAGGCGGTAGGAGGCTTTCCACAGGCTTTGGTGCGCTTTGGCTCGGGCTCGTAAAGAATAACAGGAAACACTGGAAAACGCAGCAAGAGTAAACAGAGCGGTTTAGTTACATTAACTGTCTAGAGGAGAAGCTCCGCTAATGACTGGAGCAAACAAAGCAAGTGCATTTATCTAGCATTGCTGGGGGAAAACAAACGGCTGCTAATTGCATTTAGCTTAAAAAGGTTACACAAGAAATTGGCCGGCTCAGGCCCAGAGTTTAATTCTGGCATCCTGACCCAGCTCTGATCGCTGTGTAGACTCTGACAGAGAATAGTGTCCTGGAAGGGAGCTCAGACTTCAGAGAGGCCAGGACTTTGGGAAGCTGCATGCTATTTTTTATTCATAGCAGTGCTAATTTAAAGTCTCTTTCTACAAAAAAAATAAAACAGCATCAAAGAGATCTGTTGCTGCTGCCTCCCTGTGACTCCTGATAAAATTTACCTTGCTGTGATTATATTAACGGTCAGAACTCAAACTGGTCGGTCAGCTTGTTTCTGGACTCACATATGATGAGCAACAATAAATATGCTGCAGGAGTCCTTCGGTGACGCCTTGGTGTCTTTGACTGATAACCAATGCATTGTTTATGTTAGAAAAGAAGCTGGAGTGTGAAACCGGGGTCCCATTGTGCTTGCTCTGAATAAACAGAGAATGAAAGAGCTGACAATCTAAGCTGTTCTTGCTTGCCTTTGTGGGATCTCATTCTCTTCAGGAGGAGGTTGCGATGAACCGACTGCTGAAATTTACTCTGTGCTCAGAATGGAGCAAGTGACCGTGGTAGTAACAGCACAAAGGGAAATCGAGTCGTGCCCGTCTGTAGCGGCTCTGCTGGCTTTGTGGTGGAAAGCGTAACATGCAGCCTGTGTTTGTTGATAAAATGGACAGTTGTGACTCGGAGAGCACAGAAGGTAGTGGGTTTGCAGGATAATGTAGTGCCATTTTGACATCCCTGCTTGTAATCTAAGAGCCATTCTTATCGGCTCTGTTTTCAAGATCTGTTTGTGTAAGAATAGAACTCCTTCCCAAGGCAGAATATTTCAAGAGACTGATTATCTGCCTCTAATTCCGTGTGAACTTCTGAATAGCAGGTAAGATTAGATGATCACAAAGAAAATGCAAAGTACTGAATCAGCGCTTGCCCTGCTGTTTTGTACAAACCCATAACGCTCTGTCTGGTTTATTTCTGTTAGAAGGAGAGGGACCATTCATTAGTGAAAAGAATCAGCATGGCATTACATTTACTATGTGTTTAGGAAAAAAAAGGATCCCTTTGATGTAGCTGGAGACCCTTGAACTTCAGAAAAGAATGCGTTAGCGTGCTAGGGTATGCCTTAGTCCTGCAGGTCATTTAATCCCTTCCTCAAGTGACTCATTGTAAGGTAAAGTAGATGCTGGGAAAAGTTCTGCACTGCCAATTAAAACAGGCTCCAAAGGTGTTGCTGGTTTCATTCTACCAGAAACTCATCACAACGAGGCCAGCAGAGGTTGCCTGTGTACCTTGAGGCCAGATCCCAAGCTAATATAAACTGGCATGGTTCTTTTGACTTAGCAGAGCTCCTTTGCTTTATACAGATAGCTCAGGCTCAATTCCTTTATACTTATGACTCTTTAAAGAATTTCTGTTAAGAAATGAGGAATGATTCAGAAAGGGGGCGATTTCCACACCTGTAAGAATTGAAAGAATTTCAGGAGAAGCCTGTAAATAACTTTGAGAGGTGAGTTCTGACTCAGTCTTTATAGAGAATACATTCTGCCTGCTTCAAACACCCTGCAAAATCCAAGCTGAGTAATGAATGCTAGCCTCGGCATTTCATGAGGTCAGGTTTGAAAAACAGTTAAGGACGGGAATGTACTAATTAGGAACCGTTGCCCTCGTTGTTTGCCAACAACAAAAAAATCCCACTTTTGACAAGTCTAACAAGAAGTAAATGATTAATCAGAAAGCTAAGGCATTTCTTAATTAACATCTCCAGTCCAAACACTAGTCTTTTGTGAAAGAGATAAAATCAGGGAGCCTAAAACACTTGGGAAGTCAAGAAGATGGTTTGTTTTCATCCTTTTCAAGTGGAACAACCGAGGTGCCAACCAGGAGGCCGTTCAGGAAACTGCCAGAATGGGAGAGCGGCCAAGTCCCATCCCACAGACGCCCTAACAGAGTAGAATCTTGAAGAACCCAGCTTTGAGTCTCAGCACTGTGGCAGTCACAAGGCAGACAAGCTACAAGAAACCTTGGAAACCTGCCTCCTTTCCATTAGAAAAGTTAACATGGTTGCTGCATGGCCACAAGCCTTCTAAACTGGCATTTTGGGGTAAATTTTCCTCTGGAAGATTTCCAGCAAACTTACATACCTTGTTTCATGATCCTTAGCTCTTCCTTTCCTGACTTTTAGGACAATGAACTTTAGACGGGCTTATTTGCATTGGAGGAATACTGCTGGAACTTTCTTCGTAGCATGTGAAGAGTTTTCTCTGTGTGTAGAAACAACATGGGTAAAATATTTGGAGTGAAACCCAGGCTCTGTTGAAGTCAATGGCAAAACTCCCGTTCAATTCAGTGAAGCAGGAATTTCACTCTTTACTGTTTTGAAGTTAGAGTTACTAATAGACTGTTAAATTATTCCTGCGTGTATCAAACAAAATATGCTCGATATTGATGTTTCTGCTGCCTTCAAAACCCACTGAGGTTTCAAAACAAGAATAACTATGAACTTCTGAGTCTAAAAATTATGTTAAATGTAGTTTTTGCTAGAAATAATAATGTCCCTGGAGATAAACCTAAAATAATAGACTCCACCATATAATCTTCACTTTAAGCTAAAAATAGCAGAAATGGCGGTTTAATCTAAGCCATAATTATCAAACTGCTGAAGCCGGTTTTGGTTCATTGCAACTAGAAATGTATGTCGTGTTCAGACTTTGAACAGTTCAGTCCCAAAACTGAAGAGAAGCAAAGCCAAGAGCACAGTCAGAAAGAAAACAGGAGCCTCTGATTTGTGGAGAAATAGCAGGGATTAAAGAGTCCAACACCCTATTTAAAGGGACTGCTCCTGGCTTGCTCAACCCAGCCGGCTGGAGACCCAGGGAGTTCTATTAATTTGTGTTTTCAGCCCCCAAACTGGTGACTTATTTTGCTAGAAAGTGACACTGGCCATACAAGGCACCTTTTGTTTGAAAGCTATTTTCCATTGCATGTTGGAATTGAAGGAAGAATGTGAACGTTTCAAAATGTTATTATTCCGTTTGGTTTTTTTAAAAGGGATTTTAACGATCATTTCAAAGCAGGATGGAAAAGCCTTGACTCAGCTTTGCTGCCAGGCAGCGTGGTACAATGGGCTCGATGTTGGACTGCCCATCAGGACCTCTGACATTTCACTGATGTAGCAGGAGAACTTGGTCACATCAGATCCCCTTTCTTTACCATCGTGGAAGAACCTATAGTTTATTCATGAAACAGTGTCCAGAGTAGTTAGTGAATGATTCAGTGTTATATATGCAGCCTGTTTTCCACTTGTTAATTGCTAAGAATGTCATTAGTAAGTCCCATGAGAAGCCCACATCATAACTTGATAGGTGTTTTTTGTCTTGTTTTGTTTCAATCAAACAGCATGGGAATGAGCCATGACGATGATCATCAGCCCTGCGCGGGGAGGTCTCATATTATGTCTGGAGAATGGGTGAAGGGCAGGAACCCAAGTGATCTTTCCTGGTCTTCATGCAGCCGCGATGACCTGGAGAACTTCCTAAAGTAAGAATTGTACTGATTATTAAAAATCCTGTCAGGCTAGAATCCAGTGTGTTATTTGAATGTGAAAGTCTAACCAATTTTCCTTTAAAAAAAAATAAATAAATGTGTGTGTATGATTAGGATGTGCAAGTTTGAATCTGTCTCCGTTACGGGAGCCCCTTGGAAACTGAGGTTTGCAGAGAGGCAGAAGAATCATGTGAAGTTGTCAGTGTTCTGAGAGCTTCTTAAAAACAATCCCAGGTCACCTTCATTTTACAAAAATTGCTCTTCATGTTTGCAATGACAGAAATCTGCGTAGGTGGCCTGAAAAAAATCTCCTCTGGAGGATGCTGCCAGCTTTGTGCTGTGGCTTGTACTGTCATTATTGTTATTAAACAGCTTTTATTTTATGGAAACTTTACTTTGCCTGGAGGTAATTCTGATGTGTTTTCTCACTCCTCAGTGAGAATTGGTCTTAAACAGTTCACTATAAACTTCTTTCCCACCGGATCCATATTTCAGTTCATCATATTCAGCAGTTCAGGAAAGATTTCCGTCCTGTTGCTTATTAACTCTCCTGTATAGCAAGCACTGGGTTTGTCTTAACTCTGTAATCGTGGTCTTAAACCTACAGCACAGCTCTCTGACAAAGTGTCTGCCACAGTGGCCAGTGCTTTTGTTGCTAGAAATGGGTTCAGAATGGAAAATTCCCCACTCTGGGGATTAGAGGTGGGAGAGAAGGAAAAATAATGAAAGAAAATGGGATATCGACTTGTATATTAGAGGCATGAAGTTGAAAAAGAAGTTGCATCTGAACTCCTTCTGGTCCCAGATAGAGGAGAGATGACAAAGTGATATTCCAATCTGTGAAAGATCAGTGTGAAGGCAAAGGGAAAAGTCTTTCCTTTATGTCTGCAAAGAAGAAGGAGGCTTAAAATTCAGCTTAGGGCTGAAGAGGGCTTAAAGAAGTTAAGGGCTTAAAATTCAGCTAGGGGGGTTGAGGTGAGGCATGGTAGAAGACTTTCTAGCTGTCATTGTAAGGCTCATGAAGCTTTGGACTAGGTAACCTGAGGGCAGAGGTGAATCTCCATCAGATTTTTAGGAATAGTTAAAATAAATATTTAACCCGGAATGATGTGTATATAGTCGATTCTGCCCTGAGGCCTGGGGCCACGGATGACTAAGGACCTTTCTATCCATAGTTTTCAGTCATTTAGAAGACTTCCAGATACATGTTGGGAAAAATTACTGTTTCACATGAGGTCATCAGATTCCCCATGTAAGAAAGGACAACAGCTTCTCTAGAGCAGTGATCTAACGCTCCAGTTCAAAGGTGCTTTCCCTTAAAGGCATGTTTAATTCTTCCACTCCACAGGTCCAAGGTCAGCACCTGTTTGCTGGTTACAGACCCCCGAAGCCAGTACGCGGTGCGGCTCCCTCACAAGCTGCCTGGGATGCACTACAGTGCCGATGAACAGTGCCAGATACTTTTTGGGACCAATGCTACCTTCTGTAAGAATATGGAGGTAAGAGCTCATGGGGTGTGCCTGGAAACAAGGTAGGAGGAGGAAATAAAGCTGTCAAGCACTGGGGGAGAAAAGGAGTCTGTGCTTGCCTCAGAGCTACTTAATAGGATTAGCAGCACTGCTGATAGAAAACCAGTAGTCAAACTCCCATTGACCTGGGTGTCAACAGTACAAACTTATGCGGTTATCCTCCTTCTTTCCCTGCACTGGTCTTGTTAATCTCCTAGAGCAAACCCAGAAAAAAACTTTTGTTTGTACTTGATCTTAATTTAGGAGCAGTTCCCTTTTGACACTGTCTTGCAGAAGTACTCAGTGGAGGTTGTTTTGCTGGAAGTTCAGCTGAGGTGAAAGTCTGTTCTCACGAGAGCGCTTGCCTGCTTCCACAGAGTCAGCTTGGGTGACTGGCTGGATCTTTCAGCAGACCTCACCTTCAGACCGCTGCAGTGTTCTTAGGAGCTGGCTCTGACTCTGTGCCAAGGAAATACCAATGCCTGCTTGTCATTTAGAGATTTGTGAAGAATTAGGCCCCTTCCTGTGTATTTTCTAAGCAACGTGATGGTTAGTCAGGATTTGGGTGCAAAATGGCTTATATCACATGGTTAGTTGGCAAAATGCAAACACTGATTTTGGGTGTCTCTACAAGTAGGTCATACTTGAGATGACTTGTGCTCTGGAATTTAGACAGCTGAACTTTTTCTGAGGTCTTGCACATAACTTGATGTCTTCATTTGAATCCGAGCTCGTCTGCATCCCAATTTACAAAGGGACTGGAGAAATGCTTGCTTCCAGTGTGGCCTTGGGGATATCCAGAAGAAAGTTGTGAGGCGGTGTGTCCTGTCACCAGTACCAGCTGGCAGCATTCTGCCCTACACAGCCAGGCTTCTTGCTGTCATTAACCAACCATTTACATTTTTCAGTTGTCCCTTATTCCAGTTCTGAACAATCTTGGGATCTTAAATCAGTGTTAACAAAAGAAAATAATAATGGGCGATAACTGAGGTTTCTAAGCGCCAAATTACTAAAACTTCTGAACACATGCACGTCCTGGGAACACGCTCATAGTTTCACATTTGCTGTTTTATTTATTTTGGATTTGGAAACTAGCTAATATAAAACAACAAGAAAAGAATCTGGGTAGGTTGTATTTTCCAGCTCCATCAAGAACTGCAGACCACCAGAACTACTGTACTGGAAGCAAAGTCTTAGAATATAGGTCTGCAGAGAAAAGCCCCAGATCTACCCAGGATGATTCAAGTTGTTCCATTTGTGTGGGTGTCACCCAGCTTGACTGCTGTTGGAATAGATATTTGCTGTTTCCCTTGTTGCGATAAAAAACAGTCTGTTTCTGAGTAGTCTAGTGCCTAATGAGAATGTCAGTCTACTGCTAGGTGGTCAGTGTTTCTCACGCAGAAATTGCCTGTCCAGTCTGGAATTGCTTCAGGGACAAGTTGCTTGCCAGCAGAACAAGCCAACAGGCGCTATTCTTCCCTGTGAGATACAGACAGCAGGTGTTTGTGTCTCCCAAGATTATTCATGAGATTGATTATTTGACATCTTTGTGAGGACTTTAACCTTGTAGAACTTCAGCAGATTAAAACCGATTTGCAATCGCTTATTTAGAAGTCTTTTTCTGTTACAAATAGGTGCTAAGAGTCAGCATTTACACTGTGAAGCTTTGGATCAATTAAGTCACACCCCATTAATTTAAGTAAATATTTGCATCCTGTTAATGCTGCTCTGAATTGGCCTTTGAAGGCAATGGGAGGAAATTCTTTAGAGGAAACGATCAGCTCTAGTTTTTAAACCTTCGAAGTTTGCGTTCTTTTCACCTTTGTGTTTCTCATGCCTCATCTGCAGAATGCTTGTTTCATAAGTCTCAAAGCTGTCTACAAAAATATGGACCCAAAAAAAGAAAAAATTTGGCACTAGTCATTGGCATTAGCTGTAGAAATTATTGGCAAATACAGCTGTCTCCTCTTTTAGCCAATGGTAATGTGGTATTTTTAATTCAATAAAGTATTAAAAAAATCCAAATGTAAAAGTAATAAACATTTGACAGTAAATATTTGTTACGAAAAGGAAATAAACTCCAGGAAATGAGCCTGCTCAATCTTTTTATGATTACATGTATCTACTGTCTATTTTCTTATTTAATAAAAGAGTTACATTACATTGGAGATAGTTGAGCTACATAATTCTACCGGACAAACTAGAAGAGCTATATTCAAAAATGCCATATAATTTGGTTGCAGAGCAAATTTCAGAGATTAGATGAATCCAAAATGTTGACATTTTGGAGAAAGTGCAGAATTTTTCTGTGCAGTAAGCTTTTTCTCTTAAAGCCCAGATTTTTAGAGGAATGTGATCTCCTTTGCCTTCCCAGAGAGTCAGGTGCCTAAATGCCTGGCAGCTTATGGACCTCGGACACTGGTCCAACTCGACAGTTAATCCATGAATACTCTACCTTATCAACTATGACCTCCTAGATGTATCATTTAGGATCTGCTTCTGTAACATGAATATTAGGGAAGTTTGAGTGCTATGTGTTGCCTGCTTAAGGAGCTGTGGAATCAAGTTTTTAGGCTGGATGCTTGATACTATATGAATAATAAACAGCAAAATCACCTGCCTGTCCCGTGAGGGAATGCAAGTCCATTTTGGTGCCTGCTCTGCCCAGTTTCCTTGGGTTCAGATACATCCAGGTGACTAGTTTTGGATTGACTTTAACTTGGGTATTAGATGGGTGAGTCCTTGCTCATCATCAGGAAGCTAAAATGTTTTCATAGCTCTGTGGAAGAATTAGTTTTGATCTGAGGAACTAAGTAAGAAAATAGAAGCTGGGCCGTTGTCAGGCGAGATGATTTCACATATGATAATGAGTATCTCAAGACCCTTCAGGAGTTCCCCCTTTGTATCCGAGTTGTGCACATTACAGGAAATTCAAGCTGACCTCAGTTCTTCAGATCCATGCTGCGCTCTGGATCCAGTATTGTGAATTCATGTGACCCCTACTCCAGAGGAAGCAAAAAGCTTCAACCCTGCTCAAGCGATGAGGGCTTCTGCAGGGAGCAGACTTTAACTCTTTGCTGTCCCCTTGATTTCACGGTGGTGTCAGTGAGAGGAGCAGCACAGATGGTTTGTTCTCAACCTCTCGCAGAGCAGAGATGGTGTTTCCCCACGAGAAACGCGTAAAAACTCGTTGTTCATAACCTCACATGAAAATATGCTGTGTATTTAATCAGAACATTGGCTTTGTTTTTCAGACTGGCATGCCTACGAACAGAGGCTTTTGCACTGAAATTATATTTACGGAAAAAAATGTGATTTCTATCTCTTGTATTCAGTGTTTGGCTTTTTTGTTGTTGTTTTGTAAGCCTCTTGGCTTATTTATTATTAACACATTTTTGCGGGTTTTTACATAACCATTATCTTTCACTGTTGTTTTGAGTCAAAACTGTGCTTAGGCTAAAATGACATGTGGAAAGATATTAGCATTGCTCCAAAGAAATGATTTTTTTTTTGCCGAAAAGGGGACACTGTCAGCTCGGATGTAACTGGGAATGTGAATTTTGACATGTCACTGTTTTTAGGAAAAATTAAAACAGCTAGAATTAGCACTACTGAGTTTTTTCTTAAGTTCAGGTTGTTCTTTAACAAACAGGTATCTCCTGCTATCTACAAGCTACGGAGCAGCAGCACAGAACAAGAGGGCAAAGTTGATTGTAAGCTGAAGGAGACTGACTAGGAATCGAAAAACAAAGTAAAGGAAGAGCAACAATTGTAATAATAAAGTAGATTTTCCATCTCCCTTCCGTTTTCATAGTTGATGNAGTAGATTTTCCATATCCCTTCCATTTTCGTAGTTGATGGTATGGTGGCAAACATAATGAAGCAATTGTGGGTCTCTCTCTGTGGTCTTGATCTTGCAAAGAGGCTGACGGAGTGGACTGTGGACTCCATGCATGGCAATCAATGGGCCTCTGTCTGGTTTTTGTTTGCAGGGTCATTTGCAAGATCCAGACGATGATAGGAAGCCCTATTATTTAGTAATGTATAGAATATTTACAAGAACATGGTAATTAGATTGAGAGCTGATTTATCCTCAGAATAATAGGTTGTATTGTCATTTTCTATACAGCCAGGGACTTTGTCTGTGTAATTTTCCATTAC
>WEIS01084377.1:0-33190 GCA_013389965.1 Todus mexicanus
TCTGCCTTTCTTTAGCACACACAGCTGCAGCATTCAGTATTTGTATGGCCTACGGAGGCTGCAGTCACACCATGAAGTCCCATTCTAGACCCAGACCCTGAGCATCCGCTAATCCTCTTACCAAAGTTAATATCCCCTGTGCTTCCATGATAAGCAAGAGTGAATAGAAATTCTCAGTCTGCTTTATATCTTAAAGTTCAAGAGAGAAATTAACATACATGTATAATGAGTTATATTCAAATAATAACAACATTGTTTTTAACTAGAAAAATGTTTGTGCTATTTTCCTTCTATAACGGTAGCTCCATTTACCTCTGCTTTTCAAACTTTCCATGGAGTCAGACATCCTTTGATGCTAATTCACAAACACTCAGTGAATTCCCATCACTCCTAATCCCTCAGCCTCTCATTCTTTATAAAATGTCTTAATACCTCCAACTAGGCCCATTAGGACTGGAAACATTAAAAGGAAGCAAAAATGAGGACCTATTTACAGGATAATCTTGCCTGTCATCTAATCCTTATTAATTTGGCTTTATTTCCTGTTGGTTTTGTTTTACCTCTTAAATTGGCTTGTTCTGGCACCCCTCACACAGCTCAGGCTTCCTCACCCAGCGCCCATCACCACTGCTGTCCCTAGCACGGGTAGGTAGAAGCAGCACCTCTCCCTTGCAGGAGGGAAAGCTGCTCATCTGCCAAGCTGGGTTCACCTCTGACACAAATGCAGCCTTTCTTCCCAATTCTTCCTGTACTTTCTGATTGTTTTAGACTTGTACAAGGGATGTTTAATTGTTAAGAGTTCACATTAAGTAAGTACAGTTTACAAGCAGCTCTTGTGCTTTAAGTGGGAATAAAATGATGCAGTGTTAACGTTTCTTATTTGAACAAATGAGAAATCAGCTTTGATGCCAATTTAGATGCCACCGGTTGAAAACGAGTGGTTTCAAATTAACTTTAAAAGCCAGACCTGGTGTGTGAAAATCAGCTTTCCCTTCCAGATATAAAGCAAACAAAACCCAGACAGACTATCACGCTATGTACTAAGTACATAGTTTTTGTTCTGTAAAACATCATTGTGCTCAGTCAAGATAGCAATTTATAAGTGCTTACAGGTTGCAGTTGTAGACTCTCTTAAGCGTCTAGTCTGGTGCTGATTAGTCAACACTGATTGCTTTTACTTTTAAGGAAAAAAAAAATCCTCTCTCTCCTACCTGCTGAGAGTTTGGATAGCTCATTGATTTCAGGGGCAGAAAGGACAATTTACTTACTTTTCCTATTTCATTAATCACAGAAGACTGTATTTTTCTACTTTACCACTTCTCTTCATGGCTTTGCCAAGTGGTTCATTATCCCTAGTTAGTAAATAAATATCTGCTTTCTAAATAGGTTTTCTATGGTTCCAGCATTAGATGTTTCACATCATGCCTTTCTTTACTGGCACCCAGTCCTCTTGGTGGAGGTTCGTATATAATAGAGACATGGGCCCGTTAATATTCTGTGTCAGAAGACTTCTACTGTACAGCAGCTATTGTACATAATGCGACAGTCATTACACAGATGGGATAATGTCATTTTGATTTGGTTTCTCCATTGTTAGAAAACCTTTGCTTTGGTACAGGATGGTCAGATATAGCTTCTCTGTGCTGCAAGACAGAATTATATGCTTCCAAAGTGTATTACCCAGCACTGGGAGCCACCTTGCTGAGGCAGCACTCTCCCTTCACGGCCTTCATCGAAAACCTTGGCCTCTGAAGCTGGTGAAAGAAATTGTGCTCCTGAGGCTGTGTATTTTGACAGAGGGATCCAGATGGATCTTTAATCCATGCACCAAATTACAGAATTTTTAGGTGATCACACAGTCTGAAGGTTGTCAGGCTTGCTGAAGCAGCAGCAATGTTTGGTTTTCATGAGCTTGGATGGAATGCAGAGAGGTTTGGGCTTGAAATTCTTTCTAAATTTCAATGGGTTTGTGGGTCTGAATTCTCTGTGGGTCATTTGGAACATAACAGCTTCTGACGGATGAATATACATGCATCGTATACGTATTTCAGTTAGGGATTTAGCAATTGCTGTGATGGGAGTGTTTAAACATCTGATAAATCAGGCGAGTTTCAAACTTCAAAACAGCACTTTTCTAGATTGACACTCATTAGCGAATGCACATTGCCAATGGTAAGCTCTTAATCACTATCAATCATTAACACTACGTCCTCAAATAATTAGTCTTTAACAATCTTATTCTAGATTAGCCTTGAGTGTGAATGAGGCTGATGCTGCGTAGATAACCTAATAGCTACAGCTTTTGATGATTTTGGTGGCTGAGGCTGTTGTGATCCTGCTCAAGAGCTCTTCCAGGAAGGAAGGGAATATATGACTAAACTAAAATATCATAACAACAATAATAACAATGAGAAGAATTGTAAGGAAAAGTAATATAACAAAAAGAGAGAGCAATAAACCCCAAGAAAAGCCAAATGATGCAAAATGCAATTACTCACCATGCGCTGACAGAAGACTGAGCAGTGATCACCTCTCCCAGCCAACTCCCTCCAGTTTATATATTGAGCGTGATGTTCCATCCTTCTGGCTAGCTCGGGTCAGCTCCCCTCGTCATGCTTCCTCCCAGCTTCTTGCGCAGCTGCTTGTTGGCAGAACACGGGAAATTGAAAAGCCCTTAAGTTAGGATAATCTCTACTTAGCAACAATTAGAACATCAGCGTATTATCAACATCATTTTCATACTAAACCCAAACCACAACACTGTATCAGCTATTGGGAATAAATTAACTCTATCCCAACCAAAACCAGGATACCCTTTCCCCCCTTTGCAGTTCTGTGCAAATTAAACACTCCTGCTCTGCTGCATCGTAAAGTCTTAGTGCATTGCTGGTTGGTACTGGCAGTGTTGCAGTGGTACAAAATATTTGCACATTGTACTTGTCGGACTTTCAATGTGCTTATGTTTGCGTTGAAGGCAAGCAAATATTGTACTTTACACATCAAACAGGCCTCATCTTTGCTACCAGATCTGTTGGTGGAATTTGGATAACCAATTTTCATTTATTTAAACTGTCAGAGTGCATGAACACGTCTCTTCCCCCACCATAACCGAGGTAAGGGAGCGTGAAACCCCCAGAAGGGCAATTTAGCCCATTCATGTAAGATGGATGGATAAGGGTGAGATGCGTCTTCCACGGAAATCCTTTGAAAAACTAGAGATCCTGTTGCTAGTGGCGGGTTTCATACCTGAATACGTCTCAGCAAGATTTTGATTCTGCACTGCCATTTCCAGAGCTCAAGCTGCCTGAAGGCTGAAATGAAGCTGTCATTGAAGGAGCCCACCAGGTTAGGTGACTGCATATCCTCTCTGCTGAAGTATGACACAATTTCAAATCAAAACTGATACTTTTGAAGGGCCCAGGATTTTGCCAGCTCCGTGTCAGGCTGCAAACAGCTAACATTTTCACCTTTGTCAAACTACATTTAATGTATCTGGGAAAACAGGCAATCTGATAATGTATTGCTACTATTGACTTAAAGGAAGGAGCGAGAGGCGTGTGTGCTCTCCTCCCATAGATCTCCTGGGGAACTCAATATTTGACTACAAAAGCCGTGAGCTCTTTTATGCAGGCACACTTGATTTTAGAGGTGATATGCTGAGCACTTGGCTTTGCTGTACAGATCAACTTCAGTGAGTTTTGTGTGGCTGCTCTTCTGTGTTTTGCTTGGCCAAGTGAGACTGGTCACTGCCTGAAGTAAGACAGCAGTAGCTGTGGACTAAGCTGCCTGAATGCCTAATTTCTGTCCCTTCCACAGAACTGACCCCTCTGCATTATGACAAAGGTGCACGTGTTCCTGCTAGGGCCTTAGAGAGCAGCTCTCAGACTCCTGGGTCTTTCTTAGTGTTACAGCCACTTAGATAGCAAGTGGACAGAAATATCTCTTGCCTCCTCCGTAGCTCAGATTTCACCTTAAAGATTCAGAACATAAATAATAGCCTGACATGAAATTTAATGAGAAAAAGTATTGATGTAAAACTGAAGCGATCTGAGCCTGCAAGCATACTCTAGGTATTTTTTCTTAATGGAATACAATGCTGTTGCTCCCAGTCATGAAGTAGTAACATGCGGCAAGGGCTCCGGCAGCATAGAAGGTCTTTGTAAGTGTTTCCATGAGAGCTGTTATCTGAGGAAAAAAACTCTGAGCCAGCATGAATAAATAATGTGCTGATAACTTTGTCCAGTAATACCTACTGTGCAGTAACCTTAGGTGATCAGCTGGAAACCAATGGACACTGAAGAGTGTGTTGATGCCCAGAGCAGAGTCATAATTGTTCTTCTGCTTTGCTACTGCAAGTACAGAATTGCTAAAAGCAACAATAATAACTTAAAGCCACAATAATAACTTAAAGCAACAATAATAACTAAAAGCAACAGTAATAACTAAAAGCAACAGTAATAAATGAGAATAAATTGTAGCATAGAGAGCACAAAAATGTCAGACAGGTGTCCACGTCCCTCTTGCTGATGCTAAACCCACCTGAGTTGTGGTGCCGTCCTGGCGAAAGACAGTGGTGGAGAGGCGAGGGCAGCTGTAAGCAAGACACCCGTAGTGGCATTAATGGCAGTCAAAGCAGAGCTGTGAACTGTAATATATTGTCTGAGTATCAAAGCTAAATTCCTTTCCTAAAAACTGCTAATGAGCTTTTCAAACATCCTTCTGCCTTTTGCGGCAGATGAGCATCTTTAGGCAAAGTTCCGACAAACCTTGTGTTAGGATCTCTGCCAGCTAAGATGAAATACAAAGAGAAAAAGGTGTTGTAGAGTTTTTAGGTGTTTTTAGTAGCACAAGCGTTATCTTGTGACAGCCTGGTTCTCTGGATGGAAGCACTCTGGCAGCTGAGGGCTATTGCTGGCTTTGCCACTGACTGAGCTGGTTACAGCGGGTGAGCAAGTCAGACCCCCTCTCTGTGCTTTTCTTGCTTCTTGAGCATTTTATCCATCACATCATTTCGGAACAATTCAGCACTGACTCCTGGGAGTGAGCAGTCACTTGCCATGTGCTTGTGTCGAGCATAATGAGAGGCTGTAGTTGCTTGGACCTTAAGTCTCCTTGCAAAGCTATTAATAAACCCCGAGTTCGTCAGACTGCTTTGGACATCAGCTTTGTTACTATCATTTCTGAACTGGCAGTCAGGGAATCCCATTGGTTGGTTCTTCTAAATGACTTGCTAATGCAATGCAGTAGTTGAGCACATTTCCAATTAAATGCAGCTACTTTATAAAACAATGTTTAAGTTGCTGGCCTAAATTACTCCTTAATTAGGTCATTTTTTCCTAATTGATTAAAAATAGGATTTCAAATTAAAACAGAGAGATTGAGTAACCTCACATAAATGATATTATTCAAATCTGAAAGAAAAAAAATCATCAAAAAGGAAAGAACCATTATATTGAATTGCAGATCAGCTGTAGATATGACATTTGGGATTGTTCACTAGAAAATCTATTATTTTCCATCTTTGAAATTAGGGCAAGGATGCAATCAAATAAAAAAGTTTAAAGCCCAGAAGGAAAAAAAAAGCCATTTCAAGGCAGCTGATCAAATACAAAATTATTATTACTTATAGTTTGTAGTACAGTAGCACCTGGAGACCAAGACTAAGATCACTGGCACTATACAGAGACAAATAAGGCCTGCCCCTGAGAACTTGCAGTTGAAGTCAACAAGCCAGATGATGGGACAAAAATGATAGGTCAGGAGTTTAGCTTTCAAAGCCTGTGAGAAAAGTTGAAGGTAGCTCAAGAAATAGAACCAAGGGTCTCTTCTGTCTCTGAAAGGCTGTAGCTGCTGTGGCTACCAAAGAGAAGTCCAGCACAGAAATTCAGTGAGGGAAACGCTCTAAAATACTTATTCTAAACTATGCCCTGTACTCTACAATAAAACGCTATTGCTTGGTCTGCAGTAACTGTAGTTCCTGCCAATGTCATAACTAACTAGAGCACCAAACAGAGCTCCAATTTCTGGCGAGGGTATTTAGAGACAACTTGCAGGCTGCTGGTTTGGTTTCTCTGGTGAAAGAGAATAAACCTAGGCAGACTGGCTGTAATACGTGAAGCCTAACACAGCTGCAATGATTTCTGTACCTCTAGGCAATTCAGGTATATCAGTGTTAAAGGGTATTGACTTTGGTGAAGATCTGTCAGATAGCTGATCCTCTGGCTTTGCTACTGCCACGCTGATTTATTTGGGATGAGAAACCATTCCCTGATATAAGTTCAATTCTATCAGTTTAGACAGTGTTTCATGGCATCATTTCCTTAGCAGAGGAGAAACACCGACTGTGTGCTCCTATTTTCCTTCTCTTCCAAACAGCTCTCTCCTGGCTCTGCCTTCAGTTAGTATCCAGCACAGCACCTTTGTGGGCTGGTTGTTTTCATGCCTGGATTAACACTCCATCTCTGCTGTACTCGTGATTCGGCTGCAATCTCAAACTGTGTGTCAAAAATGGGCGTCCATCTGTTCCTGTTGTCTTAAACTTACTATTTTCTGTTAGATCTGGCTTATAAAATCATAGAATCACCAAATGGTTTGGGTAGGAAGGGACCTTAAAGATCAGCTAGTTCCAACTCCTCTGTCATGGCACACACACCTCCCACTAGATCAGGTTGCTCAAGGCCCCATCCCACCTGGATTTGAACACATACAGGGATGGAGTACCCACAACTTTCCTGGGCAACCCATTGCAGACTCTCAATCCCTTTAAAATGAAGAATTTCCTTCTTATTTCCAATCTAAATCTCCCATCTTCTGCTTTCAAACCCTTATCACTCGTCCTATCACTACAGGCTTTTGTAACACTGGTAGGCCTCAATAAGGTCACCCTGGAGCCTTTCCTTCTGCAGGCTGAACAAGCCCAACTCTCTCAGCCTGTCCTCATAGGAGAGGTGCTCCAGCCCTCTGATCATCTTCATAGTCCTCCTCTGGACTCCAAGAGATCCACAACCTTTTTCTGTTGGGTGCCCAGAGCTGGATGTACTATTCCAGGTGGGGTTTCCCAAGAGTGGAGTAGAGGGGGAGAATCTCCTCTCTCGAGGCTTTTTAATCTCCTTTTTCAACCTAAATTGTATCTAGCACAATCCTGGGCAACTTTCTGCCATTTCAGCTAGTTCTGCTATGACCATGAATGCAGACAGTAATGATCCAAGAGCTGTAGTATTAAATATGTGCTGCAGAAGCACTTTTGCTCACCTTGGGTAAACATACCTGAGTATCTCATCTGCCAGGACAACAGCTAGTTAGTCCAGAGCTCCCTCTCACGCAAGCAGTGAACACCAGATAAAGAGGAGAGTAAGGGTAGGGCAAGTGTACAGCAATGTCCTTGCAGCTTCTAATGATCCACATCTTGGAGGTTTCCTGAGCTAGCTGGGGCATCTTTCTTTCATTTCACAATTTGTTGTTGAAAACAAATCGGAAATTGTTGGAAAATTGTTGTCCTTTGTACCCATGTGAATTGTTGGTGTACTGTGGAACGTGCTGGGGTTTTTTGAACATCCTGCAGTAAGTAGTTCTTTGGTTTAATTACACAGCTTGTGTAAAAGTACTGGTCTGTCTGGTTTTAAATCTGCATGCTGAAAATCTAATGTGGCGGCCTCTGGTTCTTTTATTCTGAGAGATGCCAAATAGTAACCATTTTATTCCCCTACTCTGCCAGCTGAGACATTTTTCCTCGTAAGCCTCACAGTCATCTCTTTACTACAGTACTGAAGCCTCGTCTATTATACGATCTCTCCTGGACAGAAAACTGCCTGATTCCTTTGATGGTTCTCATAATCCACCTCCAAACCCTTTCCAGTTATTCTTGCATACTTGCTGAGCCCAGGACCAGAACTGCAGCTGGTATTTAGGGTGCAGGTACGTGTTAGATTTACGCAACGACATAGTCATGTCTCCTATTCTGTTCTTTTTTCCTTTCCTCTAATTTATTGACTTCTTAGACCAACACTGATGTGTCTCTCACTTAAGGAAGTCTAACTGATTTAGAGCATACCACTGAGCATGTATGGTCACTACTGTTATTTTCCTATATGCTTTACTTTTATTTATTGACCTTAACCTTGATCTGTGATTTTACCTGGTGGTTTCTGATGGATCTTTCTGCATCTATCTACAAGTAACTTTTTGTTTAAAAACTCTGAATAATTTAGGAGCATGAGCAGACTCTCTTTCCTTGTTGTGCACAATCTCTTACCAGTTAGCTGAACCAGTTCTTTCCAAATCAGCTCCTGAGGAGCTCTAGAACTAGCCTCCCTCTATTCATTCCCGCTTCTTTATTACTTTAACCAGTGACTTATAAGAGGATCTTTTTTTTTTATTGCAACCAAACACAGATCAGAAAGAGGGAGTACAATGTCCTTGAGGTTCTTTAAGTTGCTCTACAGTTCTTAAACAATCATAATGAGATCTGTGACTATTGTAGTTGTCTCTGTCAATTTAAATATCCTTGTGAATTTAACTCTGGGCACACAGTCAGTGCAGCTTGAATGTGTGTGCAGAAAGCCAGTGATTTCCCATGCAGAAATCTGCTAAGAATATAACTCCATGAATGTGGGTGTCTGTGGAGGAGAAAAGCACACCTCTCAGGCTGCACTTCTGAAGAGGAACTCCCACGTGCTGAGCATTTTCTGCAACCTTCGTTATGTGTTTACAGTGCTATCTTCCATGTGTTTGCTGTTGGACTGTTATGAAAGCTGTTTCGTAGCAGGATGATACCCTCTTCGTAGTTATTAATGTGTATGGATCACGCTCTTGTACCAGCAACACTTTCTCGGTTTTTCCTGTTGCTTGCCCAGACTGTTCTTTCATTGACACCTTTTATTTGATACCCTCCATCCTATCGTAAATATGCACCATTGCTTTCTTTAGCACATATGGGCTTTCTGTTTTGGTAGGTGGGTATCACGCACAATGGCACAAACCATTTCCTCAGCAAGACTGTTTCTACTGTCATGCCTAAACCAGCTAATCCCGCAATGCGCTGAAAAATTCTGAGCACATTTGTTAGAATGGATCTAGTCTGCCTTTTTCCAGAAATAAAATCAATTCCACAGAATGATTTGAATGGCGAGAAATCATGCCGTTTAGAAAAGTGTTTGAATAAGACTGTCTGTCATGATTTAATTTTTCAAGCCACTCCAAAAATAATTTATTTACATTTATATAATTTCTTTCACCGCAAAGGATTTCATACGCTTTCCAGAAACATATTTCCATTCAAGCCATTGCTGAAATGAAACTTCTGCTTAACAGCAGTGTTAGTTTACACTATGAAGTGAGGGAAAACAGACAAGCTTACCTAAAATACACACATTTTCATTCAAAATTATCCCTTTTAGGAATAAAGAATAACACACAAAAATTGCATTATTTCGGCGCATGAAATCGGGCCTATTATATGACATTTAGAGGGAATATTAACATTTCTCATCCTGAGAGCTTTAAGCACTTTTCAAATATTTCTTGTGGCATCTTTAATTCATCCTCACATCCTGAGATTTCTGGCACCTGAAATGTGCTATATTTGTTGTATCTATTCAGGGACTTTTATAGTGACTTATAAGGAAGCTTGCTCTGTTAAAGTATCAGAAGCCTGGGCTCTGGGCAAATGTGAACTTGGTAGTAAATATTAGACTTTGTTAAATTCTGTAGTGCTGAATGTGGTACCTGTGTGATCCACCTACGTATCCTTCAAAAAAAAGAGCTGAATTTCAGTAGTAGGTGACGTATTCCTACCTGTATGTCCTTTTTTTAAGCTGTGGGTTGGGAATATAACAGTTGCTAATTGTATTTCTCATTGTGTTTATAGCTATTTATGTACACTTATGCTCAAAGTAAGTTCAATGTGCGTACAACAGTTGCTGCCAGTGGGAAATACTATCATGACATCATTTGTGGCAGTGACTCGGAAGGTGCTGAATTACATGATGTCCTCATTTCTACTTCAACAACCTGATGGAATGGCAAATGAGGGCAGAATCTGGCCTACTATGCACATTTGCTTTTTATTTAGCTCTGGCTATCCCTCCAAATCTATTCCTACCTGGTTGATAATTGGATTTAAATGATCTTTAATTACATTATCTAGGGCTTTGTTAATATCAGCCCCTAAGCATTTGTACTATATTTTTGGGTGCCCACTTAAGATTCCAGGAGGTGAGCAGGGCTGAAGGGCAAACTCCAGAAAGCTGCATCACTGCAGTCTCAGAGTCATTAATTTTGTGCAATGATAACTTTGTACTCAGAGAGCAATATTCATTATAGGCAGGAGGGGAAGCATGTGAGTCCTTAATTAACAGTAGGATATCATCAGCATAAAGTAATAGTTTAATGTTCTACAGAATCAGTGTTATAGCCTTTTAGACTCTTGGTTTTTCCATTTTAGGCAATGCCAACGTAAGACTGTAATGGTCTGGCTGCCATTACCCTGCTCTCGTTATTCTCCAGGCTCTACCCACAGCACCCCATTTCACACGAGCGACCCACAGCTTCCATGTAACAACCACGATAAATGCCTCGGTTTCCAAGAGAGCTCCAATACCATGGTCCACATGAACAGCAACTAACTTTTTCCCAAAACCTAACCCTACCTGCTGCCTGGCATCTCTATTGGCATACGGTGGGGGCAGAACTCCACACCAATGGACAGGTTTCCAGAATGAAAGTGTGTGGTGTATTTTATTTGCAGGATGTGCTGCACCACAGAAGCATTAGCAGAAAGTCATTAAGAGGGCCTGGACTTGTGGCCAGCCCCAGCCATACGCCAGGGACCTGAGCACACAGTGGCTAGAGAAGAGCCACCTTCTCTCCACTGCCTGGGCAAGAAGCTGAATTTCTGTGGCCTTGCCAGCACCACCCTGATAATAGCTTAAAAAAGTCACTTTCAGGAGCCAGAGACTGCTCATAAACTCAGCTCCAGAACCAAGGTACTTGTCAGAACATCTTTAGTACCTAAAGGAACCTTAACACTTCTAAGATGTTGCCTTTAAGAGCAGTGGTGGGTGTTGGGGACAAGCCCTGCCTTGATGGGCTCCCTCAGGGGGCATGGGGCAGGTCCAGCAGCTGCAAATTCTGTGGGGACAAAAAAGCCCAGTGGATTTTTTGTTCCCACACAACTCACTTAGTCTTCTCCTGCTTTTGGCTGGGATAGAGCTAATTCCTTCATGAACTCTACCTGTAAAGAAGGCTTTATTATTATTATTATTATTATTATTATTATTATTAAACTCAGCCCAAAGTTTCCTCACACACTTGTGGAATGAGAAGAGGACAGAAAAACTAAACACTTGAGACAGAATTAAAATTCTATGGAGTATTTACCCCAGTTCTTACAAAGGACTGAACAACTTCAAATATACTAACAGTTAAATGAACAAATGCTGGAGTCACTTGTAGTGACTTACACTTGATATCCTTGACTGAGAACAGGTTTATCGTTGTGGGGATGTGTCTCTTGAAGATTTAGCTACCTGAGTACAGAACCAAATAGGAACAAAAACCAGAACTGCATCATTTACCTGTGTCAGATGTCCTGGAGATCTGTGAGGATCACTGGGTATAGTCCCAGTAACAACCGTTCTACATTCAGCACACAACAGTAACTCATTTTCTGTTTAGTGATGTGCTCCAGTTCAATGGCTTTGTCCTGCAAGAAAAAGGTAAGAGCTAATTCATGCAGAAAAGGCATAATCCAAAACCAGACTGAAACGCGTAAATAATTCTAATTTTCTCCAGCAGAGTCTGGCTAGGCCTGGGATGAACTCATGTCTCACACAGAGCTCCCACTGCAGGGCAGTTAGCTTTATTCAAGACTTACCTGGACCTCCCCTGCTGGTTTGGCTTCCCCCCTACCCCCTTTTTTTTCCCCCTTCCTTTTTCTTTTCCTGTTGTTGTTAGGAAAACAAACAAACAAACAGACTGGAATTTTTATGACGCATTGACTGCAGTACTACTTCTTCATTTCTTCTACCAACTTGTTCCTTTACTTAGTTAAACCTGAGGACATTATGACAATCAATTGACTTGGCATTTAAGCTGTGCCTATTGAAGTTGTGTGCTGACACTGAAAACAGTGACAGTATCCCTGAATTGTGGCTTGCTTATGTATTCTTTTTTTTTTTTTTTACATTTCTATTTCAACCTACCTTACATCAGTCCAAATTACAGACCACCTTCATCATCAAAAATGTTGTGGGTTTTTTTATATGCTGGTCACTTAACGAATACACCTATATTTTTAGAATTCAGATGTAGGCAGAGATGGGAGCTGGACTTATATCTGCAAAAGAGAACCAGTTTTAGAAAACACTGAAAGTGCCTTTTGTGATTTTTGCAGCTTATATGCTTCCAAACGCGCAGCGCTTACCTGAACAACGGCAATACCCGAATGAAAATTGAATGAACCGCACTCCCTCTCTCTTTGCTGAATGTATCATTGTTCTCTGTATGAAATGGGGTTTTCTGTCTGTCTGTTCATGAAACATCAATTTATGCCAGTAGAATACATCTTGACATTCAGATATTTACATATACAGCTCTGCAGCTCTTTCAGATACCTGTATCATTTGAGTAAGTGTATCCCCTTTTCTGACATGACTATTTGTGGGCTCCAGCGCAGGCCAGAAGATCCAGGTTAAAAATGTTGGTGAAGAAAAGGCTCCCCCATTTAAGAGAGACAAGGAACTACTGATAAGAGTCCAGTGAAGGGCTCCGAAGATGGTTAGGTGACTGGAACACCCCTCTTGTGAGGAAAGTCTGCGAGACCTGTGTTTGTTTAACCTGGAGAAGACAAGACTAAGAGGGGATCTTATCAATGCTTGTCAATATGTAAAGGGTGGGTGTCAAGAGGATGGGGACAGAATCTTTTCAGCGGTGCCCAGCAACAGGACAAGGGGCAATGGGCACAAACAGGAACACAGGAAGTTCCATCAGAACATATGGAACCTGCGGCACTGGGCAAATATAGTCCCAAGCTGGGAATCCGACAGTTCTTATAAACTAATCCCAGACTGAGTCACTTGAGAGATGACAGGCCACTTATGTCATCCCAGTTACTTTGCCAGCCTAGAGGAACAGTCATTCTTCCGAAAATTCATTGGGAAACAGAGTACAAACTTTGCGACTCCATCCTACAAGGAGAGCTGGGTGACAGCGGCATCCCTGCAGTTACCAAAACACGGGCTTTACAACACACCTCCTTCACATGTGTGCCAGGCCAGTGCTCAGCCCACGCCACTAAAACATGAACATATGTGGTGGGTAGTAGCTGAAAAAGTCAATTTACAAAGGACTACATCCATGGTTCCTGTAAATTACTAGCACAACATTTTCATGTCTAAAAGATACTAGCGAACCAATGAATGAATCAAACACTTGCAGAGTTGCAATGGAAATTTCATCCTGCTCAATGCAACAGTGCATTTGAGTCAAGGGGAAGATGTTTTCTTTTTTGAAAGGTCTCATTTCTTTAATGAAACAACAATATCTCAGGCATTTTGTCAATATTCTTCTAACAACCACGGTTAATATGTACTGCTGAGTGCTGGTGGGGCACTAGACTAGGAATGAGGAAAAGTGGGCTCTTAACTGGGTTCCTCTGACAAGGTCCAGAGACACATCCAGAATTTTCCAGAGCAGCTAGTTTTGATTATCCAGCTTGCAAAATACTGCATGGTCCTGAGTTCTGAAAGGAATGGAGAAGAGCTCTGTGTAAAATGAGACACCAGACAACCAAGGATCTCCAAACACCAGCCAAATTTAGCATACTTTACTGGCTTACATCCTTATTTCCTGAATTGTAACAATGATTCCTTGTAAAGCACTCCGAGACCGAAACATGGAAATAGCTGCTAAAGAGACCACTATTACTATTTTTGTTTTGGCTGTCATCTTCTATTTCTGCTGCTCTGGTATTTGATTACATTTGAGACATGGGAGTATAGAAAAGCATGCCCTTAGAGCTGTTCGCTGTTTACAAGGTTACTCACTCTGAGGCACGCTCGCTCGCTCCCGCACGCAGCCACACTCCCATTACCGTTAACATTTCTAAGGCGAGGAGATGTGCCAGTTTATGGACCATCTGTCAGGCAGCGCTGGGGCATTGTATATTGATGCCATGTTTGTAGCTCTCTCTTATTCGAACCAAAGTTCAATTCAAAGCACTTCCAAGCACAGAAAGGGGAGGAAAAAAAAAAAAAGATGTTAATGTGTTTAGATTATATTAAAGTTTTAAGATTAACTAAAAGAAAGGGAGAGAAAAGTCTGCTAATGGGTAGAGCTCAGTGGAGAGGCATTATTATATTACTTCTAATGCACATAAAGCATCTCCTATTAGAAAGGGATGGCAGTTTTACATCCTATTAAATATATCAAAGCTGTACTTCAATTACAAATCCTTTCATATGCATGTTTTAACAAATATGTCTTTGATAATAGAGAGCGGCAGTAGCTTTTTAAATGCTAAACAAGATCCCTACAATACAGCACAAAGATAGGAAAGCAAAACTATCAGAAGAAGGTAGGTTTATTTGGCAGAGGAGGGAGGGATTTATTTCAATATTTTCATTCCCTTCCTAGCTCACAAGACAGAGTTTACAAACCATTGCAGTGTTCGTAGTAGGACACTGATAAACTAGCACAACCTGCAAACAGTATACCGAAGGAGTTTTGGCAAGATGCTACTGTTTTTCCACATCGTTATCTTTGAAAACAAGCTGTGTGCTAATAATGCTAGGAACAACACAAATAAAAGCAAGCTGTGCTTGGCTGAGACCTGCGTTGGAAAACAAAAAATCTAGCCAGGCCTGAAAAAAGCATCTTGCCCAAAGAAGGAACAATCTTCCTGCCTGAAGGAGGCGATGAGGTGACCATGTACATGATCCTGGCCCCACTGACTTACGCAACAGATATCACTTACACAAACCATTAAAGAAGTCCTGATGCCGCCTTAGGAAGCCCAGCATGTGAATTAGTGCTCTGTGGTGGGCAGCTTGGCACTTGTCTGACCCAGAGCGAACAATAGTGTTAGAAAGATCAAAGAAAGCCAAAGAGGGATCCAACGCGATCCTGAGTTCAAGTTATTAAACCCCTTCTCCCTCTGCAAACAGTTGCTAGGGCTGGCCAGTGCACTGAAGATTCTCCTGGCACTCTTCTGTGCCAGAGCCAGCCTCCCACATTACTTTCCTATATCTTGGCCCCTGGGAAGGGAGGTTTGGCACTTCATATTTCAACCTTCAAGACACTGGAGTTCAGATCCCCGTTTCTAATCGTGCCCACCCTTAGCCTTACAATTATGCAAAACCCAGACTCCATTCCTACTCAGGGTGGACTGGAGTCACAGTGTTAATTAGATCGGGCAGCCGGCTGCCACAAACCCAGCTCCATTTGCACAGATCAGGTATTATTGACATCTGGTATAGGAATGAGCCCATGCCTATGGAAATATATGAACCCATAATTAGCTTTTCCAGGCTTCTGATGAAGTAATTGAATAGAGGTTCATAAATCTTAAAAAGAAGGCAAAAGATGCGATAATAATAAAGAGCAATAATAAATTCTGCTTAGCCTTTTGTCCCTCTGGTTTCTTGGTTATGGAGATATGGAAAGCTGTAGAGATTTAGTGAAATGAAGTCACTTAGCTAGAAAATAATGATGAGCAGCAGCACTGTAGTATCATAACTCTAATGTCCACAGCACCAAGCACCAGGGCTGTCACAATATACACAGAGCTAGGTCTTGCCTTGCCTGTCCTCTGCAGCTGTTCATGCTTACGTGTTATACTGCTTGGCTTGCTGGTCCTCTCTGCAGAGCAAGGGAGGCGTTAATGCCTGCTCCATCTCCTCCTTAGCAAGGTAGCAGGGAAAGACAGAGTCAGGTTAAGCCTCCTCCCTCCCTCCCTCCCACCAAATAATGCTAAGCAGCAGCAAAAGCACCCATAGAAATCTGCACAGCAGGAACCAGTACACTCAGAGAATCAGTCCCAGAGCCGCTGTAAGATGATGAAAAAGGGGCTGTTGTCCCTGACTGCCACCCCCTGCCCGAAAGATCCACAGTATAGATCCTCACAGTACCGCGTGAGCAATACACACCACTTCTAGGACAACCAGGCTGCACAAGACAGATGCTGTCTGTCTTGGCTTGCAGAAAAGATGTCACCCAAAGGAAACACTACCTCCCTTTGTTTCTGGGCCAAATCCTCTGGGTGCTATAGATCAGTATCACACCATTGCCGTCAATATTACAGATTCCAGCTGGTTAAATTGGCTTCAATCCACTCAGTCAATGAATCAGATGCTCGGCAGGTGATATACAGTGTTTGACTTGCCTAAGCAATCATTACGTCCAGAGACTCAGAGATCTATTCTGGAGTCTAAGCAAACAAGACAAAATGTGTTTCTTTTTTGGCCTTATATATATATATATCATTTCACATTAAAAAGATTTCTTGGGTCGGAGGCATCAGCATTACTTGCAGCAGCTCCTGGTGCTGAAAACTGACAGTACTTATGGCTGTGTTTATTTGTGCTGATTCTTTTCTTTTCTTTTTTTTTCTTTTTCCAGCTGCCTCTATTAGCACAATGGCTAAATGCAAATTCAAATCACTGTGGTGATTAGCTGCGAATATTGCTTTTTGCAATGGGTTTGGTGTCCCAAGCAAACAAAGAACCGTTCTCCAGTGCACTGCAGACGGCACAATTGTGTACTTCACAGATGTCTTCTTGCAATCAGCTTTTCATTACTGGCCTAAACATAACTTTTGATAGAGCTGAGAGAAAAGGGTGGCCTGCAGTGGGAAGAAAAAGTTCCCTTACCTGACACACAGTATTTCCTCCCCTGCAGATGTATTGATTACCGAGGGGCTGCTGACTGAATGAGGTGCTACTCAGCACGAGAGTGGCTGGAACAAGTCCTGTATAATTAAAAAAAGGAACAAATGACCTGTCCAAAAACTTACGGTGACTATCCCATAAGATTGTAATTCATAGCCAGGTGCCCTTGCTTCTGTTTTTCTCTGCTTATAGGAAAAAAATCCACAGCTGAAGGCTAACAAATTATACATGAAAGGAAGGAGTTATTTCCAGAGCTGAGGAGATACTGGGGAAAAAACTGCTGTCTCCTGAAGCAGGAGCTAAGGCATCTTTCTGCAGAGATGTGAAACCTACCTCTAAGGGCGTTACAGTTGGGCTAAGCACAAGCTCAAGAGCTGAAATAAGTCCAGGGAAGAGAAGACAGAGAGCTGATCAAATAAGAATTTGCAAACTTGCAAAAGGTAGAAATGAAAGACAGAGTCTATTCGCTATATGTGTATAGGGAACAGATCAAGTAGTCATGATTGAAAGAGATTTAGATTAGACGCGTTTGAATGTCAGAGAATAATTGCTGCACTTCTACTATGGCTCATTTTTCAAGACAAAGGTAGAGCTGATCCTGCCTTGAGGAACAAGAAGACTCTAGATGATCTCTTAAAGTACCTCCCCATCATTTTTGCTACGACTATAATCTAGTATTTCACTGGTAAAGCCTTGGTCCCAGAAAAATCACAAAGTTCGCATCCAGACAGAATGGAAATCTGTATGTTGAGAAAGAAACAGTGGGTGTGCGTCTGCATGAAGGGTGGAAAGGACCTGTTTACAAAAGGTTGTAGCGAAAGGATGAGGGGCAATGCTTTTAAATTAGAAAAGGGTAGATTTAGATTGGATGTAAGGAAAATGTTCCTTACCATGAGAGTAGTGGAACACTGGAAAAGGTTGCTCAGGGAAGCGGTTTCGGCCCCATCCCTGGAGACATTCAAGGTGAGGCTCGACAAGGCTCTAAGCAACCTGATCGAGTTGAAGAGGTCCCTGCTCACTGCAGGGGGGTTGTACTGAATGACCTTCAGAAGTCCCTTCCAGCTCAAGTGATTCTATGATCTGCACCACTGCTCTGTTGGCTTTCTCATGAAGAGAGAAAGGTGATTGCTAAAAATAGGAAGAAAGGGGCAAAGAGCAAGCACTGAAGAGCATGCTTAGTCACATCAGCTGAAAGGTGTGGTGCTTAAGCACATCCTTACATGTTTTGCTGGGCTGGAGGTGCAATTTTTAACGCATGAAGTTGGAACACTGCGAGAAGAAAGGCAGCCCTGCACAGAGAAGAGGATCACACTGCAGGGTGTCAAGACAACACAATGTGAATGACTGAGCAAATTAAAAGCAAGGAAACGTTTTTGTGAAGCCAATGCAATAGTAAGGAGATTTTAAAACACGTAGCCCTGGACTGCAACGCTGTAGGAGAGGAAATAAGGCTGAAGATAAATTTTTCTGCTCTAACACTCTAGTGCTCTGCCCAGTCAGCTTTTTTTCAGCAAAGGGTGATGGTTGCAGAGAATAAGAGAGTAGAAGGGAAAGGAGGTATGGCAAGACAAACACACCCAGCCACAAACCAGCACCTGCTAGTAATATGTTGTGACACTAAAAGTGTAACCAAATTACATGGGAGCAGGAAAGACAAAAATAATTTCAAAGGGGTTCCCAGCTTCTTCCCAGTTGGAGAAGTGAGGAGTTGAAGCAGGTCTCTGCTCCCAGGGAAATAATGAAGAAAGATACAGTCTACTCCCAGTTTTGTCAGTAGCTTACTGTGTGCCTGTACAACTCACCGGATCTTTTTTTGCCTTAGTTTCCCCACTATCTGTCTATATTCACTGTGTAAAGAACACCGTGAGCAAATCAATAAATGAAGTATCTGAACTCCCTGAGAGGGCACAGTACAGGAGGAGCAGGTTGCTCTCTGCCTGAGATTTGCTCCAGAGAAGCGCTATGAGGGTCCCACCCTTAATATTAATACAATTTCTTAATATTGATAAAATTCTGGCAATAAAATCGATGCTTCATTACCAGAGAGGAAACTGCGGCTACAGTAAAGACCTTCTCAAATGCTTTAAGGTCTAAGCAGTCTCCCAAATACCTTTTTTAAACTCCCTCCCTTGCCTTATAGCCCAAAACAGTAAGAAAGAGAAAAGGAAAAGATGTGATCAATAATTAAAGGGCTGGAAATGAACAAATGGAATTAATTGTTCCAAGAAGAGTGAGGAAAGGAACCTGAGAAATATCATCTGTCTTTATCGCTCAATCTGGCAGAAAATTTATAAAGCATCTTTAAAGAGATTCTGAGGTTATGTATTCACTGGTTCAGGTTTCTGAGTGATGCAAATTTAGGGGTTTTTTCAGTTTGGGTTTTTTTTTTGTTTTTTTTTTTCTTTTTACATTATGCTTTCTCATTTCATGACACTTCTCAGACTTGAATCATTCACAGCAGATGGCTCCATGAATACTGGATATTTCCATAAATAATGACAGATTTCCCTCCAGTCTCCCCACCCTCCTCCACTCCACATGCCCAAGTCTTTTGTGTGCTATCTGCAGATACGCATTCAAATTCCGGTCAGCAAACAAGCCTATCTAGTACCATTGTCATTCCTGCAAGCCCAGTAGAATCAGTAAAACAATGAACTCATCATCCCAGCTGATTCGAGAGCATTTTTTTCCAAGCAATTCTGAGATAGAAGGAAAAAAAAAATCTACAAGGCATTGAATGGAATTTAATATCTCCACAGGTAACAGTAGAGAACCACCGCAGGAATCATCCTAATGCTCTGCAGCACGGGCAAGACAGATTTCCTGCGCACTGACTTTTAGTTTATCGGTGGCAAGGCAAAGTGCTCAGGTCCTCGGAATGCCTTGGCCACCAAGGAAGCTCCAAGCCTTATAGCAGGTGAAGAATTGGCCTCGAATTTAGCTATGGAACCTCCGTTTGCACAGAAATTTCTAATATAACAAGGAACCCCAAGAACCAAAAGGAGCGCAACATCTCTCAGTGTTGGGGCATAGCATTTCTATTTGATCTACCTACGATAAATGATGTGTGATGCTACTGTCTTACAGAGATAAAAGCAAGGTGGCTTTTAATTCAGAACATTAAGAGGAAAATATTAAAAGATTCTTATCAGAGCAATAATTTATGGTTAACTTATTGCTTCAAGTGCTCATAATCTGCCATCTATATACATTTCTATCAAATGACCCTGTAAATAATTAATAGATCTAATTCTGTCAGTGTTGCCAGGGCAGGTTTCCCTGTAGAAGGTTAATGCTATGATTTAATCCTTTATTTATGTGATTAGCAGCCCCAATCAGGCTGTTTTAATGAGGTCGCAGGCAGCGGATTATCACAACCGACTCGCCTGGCAGGAACCCTTCAGCACTCCACGCCTGAATGATGCTTGGTTCTTCCACACTGTCCAGGTGCCCATGGGAAACTGCCATCAGGTTTGGGGCAGCAGAACCAGGCTCCTAGCCAGGCACCAAACACCACTTAACCCTTTGCAGGTAGTCTGACCCGTATTAGATAGCGACAGTAGTCCAGGTAAAACATGGAAACATAGGAATTGCTGAAGCACATCAGTCCCAAGATTCAGTCATGCCTCTTGTTTGTTTCAGAGTGTCCAGAAAAGGAAATACAAGAACATCACTATAAGGAGATGCAGGGTAATTTGTCACTACAGCACTGCCTTAGGCTCATCTGTAATAATTAGTGTTTGGATTAAAGCCAAATGACAATCCTCCCTACATCAACAGTACCTAGATTCTTCACACTCAAGAGTAGGGAAGGAATTAATAGAAGTGCAGCATTTTTAAGATCTCATAAATCTGCATTTTTATGTACAGAAAAGCTTTAAGCATACAAAGAAAGCAGAACACTCCAGCACGCTCCAGCTCTCTAGATCTTTCTGCAGGCTGCTTGAGGTATTAAGGGCCAAATGCCAGTATTAATTTTCATAAGGACACCTGAGACCAGAGTATTCACCTCGCACCCTAACCTCCCACCTAACCGGTGTCCTCACTCCTTGGGAGAAGGGATATCAAGAGAAACTCTGTTGTTAGCCGTTCTAATTTTAACAGGGTTGGTAGTAACAAGTGAGCACTGAAAAAGCATGGTCTGCCTGAGTAGGAAAGAGTGACATCTCTGTATTTTATCATTCACAAACACCATTCAGACTGGTTGAGAAGGGCAGGAGAAACAGATCAGATGTTTCTTTTTCTTGTTCTACTTTTCCTCTCCTTCTCTCAATAAAGGTGTCTTTCTACTTCTTTACTACCTTGTTTTTTGTTGGTAGTGGGGTTTTTTTTGGTTTGCTTGGTTTTTTTTTGGTTTTTGGGGTTTCTTTTAATTATTGACTCATTTCCCTAGCCAAATTGCCTTCAGCTCCTGTTCTGTTATATTCGCCATAGAAAGGGATGAAGAGCAACAAATCTTGGAAGAGAAACAAAGTGTGCAGTAAGCTGTAGTCTCAATTACCCTGTAGCGCACTGGCTGGGAACAAGACGACTTGCCACAATGACATATACAGCTGAAAACTGGTTTTACCGTGTATGGTGGTGTTAAGGAAAGCCTTTCTCTGCATCCCTGCTGTGCTGTGCCCTTCATGAGCACTCCACCACTTATTGGCACAGATATAAAAATGTCCTTTGGACAACAGACCGTCCAGGTAAGCTCTAGAGAAATCAAAGCAGGAAAGCAGATAAAAGTCTAGCAATATTTATATCACTAACCCATGTACAGGTTTTTTTCTCTCTAACAATTCCCACCTTGGCAAGCTCCAGGTCACTAAAACAGCACCCAGAACGATGAATTAAAGATACCAAAAAAAGATCATACAAAATCCAGTGTCCTTAAGGAATACAGAAGCTCCTTCTACTTCCAGGCCTTCATCAGGGCGAGCACTTTTCTGCATCTCTCTCACACACGCTCTGTTTTCTGTGCTAAATCCCAGTGAAAATAACAGAAAGTCAGTGTATAAGACAGAGAGCATGAATTTTCATCACCAGAGGGGACCATCTCAATCCTCTGATCGAATTTCCAGAAGGCTACAGGCCAATGATTCTCACTTAGACTTTTCTGTGTTATGCATAGGGAAAAAGACCCAGTCTCCTGTGTTCAGAGACTCAACATCACAGTCCCTGCTGGTTTAAGTTACCATTAAGACTTCAAGTCCAATGGCTGAGGCACCACCATCCGAATCTCGCTATACAAACCCCATCAGAGTGGCAGGGATGACATCCGTGGTCACAGACTATTTTAAACTGTCCTACCAGGAACCGAAGAGCGCGTACGGATCACTGCTCAAAGACCTGGCTGCTGGGCTGGCAATATTCACACCAGAAATCCTCTGTGGGACACAGCCTAGCGAGATACTTTGGGTTTGGTATAACTAAGCAGGACTAGGTGATGTAAAGCTACTTTCTCTCGGCTTAACTGCCTCCCTCCCCTTATCCTGGCAGGGAATGTTAGTTGCTTGTTTTGATGTGTCACTGCTTTCCATCATTTTAAAAGGAACCATGGAGGTAATGGCAATGTTTTCCCTCAACAGGCAAATAAAAGAGAGGAAAGTGCTGAGCCCACCAGCACAGCCTGCTCAGGCTGCAGATTATTGCGAGGCTCAGGAGAATAGCTGTAGAGAGCTTTCCTAAAGACCCTACTGAGGTGGTGTCACACACGGAGCAATGTCCTCGTTATTCTCATGCAGCAGTAAGCAGCTGCAGGGGACCCAGGGGAGTGGGAGGGAGGGAGCAGAGCATCCAGGCAGCCTCTCATACATCTTCACCTTCAGCAGCTCCAGCAGCAGGCAGCAAGCCAGCCTCGCTTGCAGAGGGGAGGCAAACACTACCCCTTTGGTTGGTGCTGGGTTGTTTTCAGCGGGTTGGTTTACGTTTCTCTTTTAAGGAAGTGTTTATTTTCTGACAGCTTTCTGTTTGTTTCATTTACTAACAAAACCTCTGCTGAAGATCTCTTGCTCCCACAGACCTCCTTGGGTTTTTTGCTAGGGGAAGAATTAATCCAGAAAGCGGAGACTGATGAGTCTTCCTTTTCCCAGATCTGCAATTAATTCAGAGGGCACATTCCCCTTGTTCCCTCACATCCTTACAAGAGTTGTTTGCAAAGTGCTCGTCTCTGTGATACTATGTCTTTTAATATCTGGTTTTATCCCCTAAAGTTCCCCTCTTTATTTCATATCCTGATTCTCTTAAAACCACATCCTAATCTCCAGGCAGCTCCAACGTCAATTATTTACGTTTCTGAGTCTTTTAATTTTTTTCTTTTTATTTTTTCTTTTCTTTTTTTCAGTAAGTTACTCATTTATGTGCCTGTCTTCAAACTGGAAGACATACCTATGCAGCACAGGACACTTTGGAGGTCAAAGCAAGTGCAACTCCTGGCGCTGTGCCCAGGCTAACCTGAGAAAAGGGGTAGGGGAGCTTGCCCCATCTACACATTGGCTCCTCTAGTGCCACCCAACAGATTTGTAAATCATCCCTTGAGGTGTTTAAGAAAAGACTTAGTGACATGGTTAAGCTGATGTGATGGTGTTAGGTCATAGGCTGGACTCGATGATCTCAGAGGTCTTTTCTAGCCTTAGTTATTCTATGATTCTGTGATTTTTATCACAAAACCCCGGCTGGCTCTTTGTCACTGATATTTACTGATGCTCCCACTCATTCTGTTATTATTCTGCTGTTGTTATAGCTTTTATCAATGCATGTATTGTAGATACTCAGGTTTACTACTGCGGAGCTCCGAGATTCTCTCAGGAATCAGGTATTTAAAAAATGATGTTACACTGGTCCTCACCTACTTATACCAGATCACAAGCTAGGGGATTCTGTAATTACCACGTGATCTATGTCATACCTACTCTGCCAGGAGAGGTGTTCCACTATGAGGAACCTCCCCGTGTTTCTCCACAGCAAAATCATGAAATGTTTCATTTTTCTGAACACTCCTGTATATTTATTGTGTACTAGTCCTACAGACTCCAGCAAGCTTCCTGCTTCATGTGTCTGATATAGGATTTATTAGGGATTTTTTTTTTAATGCTTTCTCTAAGTTTCTCCAACTCTTCTGGCCTTCCTTATCACATTTTTCCCTATAATGTGCTTGGGTTTGTAAATCTTTTCACTTTTCTCATCTGTCAGGCCCAAGTTTTTTGAAGGATGCCTTCTTGCTTTTAGTGATATGCTTTACCTGCTGTTTAGCCATCTCAGCTTCCTCCTGCGTGTTTTCTCAAGGTGATTTTTTTTTTGATAAATAGGATACATTTGCCTTGGGATTCCATCACTCTGCCCTCTAAACAGACTTCATGTTACTTGCTATGATCTAACTCTTTTAGCCTCTTCTAGCTTTCTAGCTTCTCCTTTTTGAAATTAAGTATGACAGTAAGGAATGTTTTAGCTTTCGTTGCTTCTGCGGAAAGCTCAGCCTAACTCGCTGTGCCTGCCCTGCTCTTGGCAGAGTGGACCTTTAACAGTAATGTTATGAATATGCACAATCCACTGGCCTGGCTTTCAGGAGTTGCTTCTGCTCTTGTGGCTTCCTTGACTCCATGAAGCGGTCAGCGATGGTGTCTCAGAGAGATGCTCGGGACTCAGCACTATACCCCGATGTGACATTTAGCCAAGCTACAAAGAGGTCAAAGAAATTCTTCATCTTTATTGTGTTTGCTACCCTCAGAAATAGTCTGTTCTCTTGCAGAATGTCACAGTCATTGCCCTGGTCAGTCAACAGAGAATTCAGACCTAATCTTGCATTTTTTCTACTGAGGTCTAAACTTCTGAGCTGCCTACATGACTATTTGACAGATCTGATTTGTGTTCAAACCTTCACTAACACAAAGCACCACTCTTCCACCAGTGCTTTACTCTGTCTTTCCTCGGTCTAACAGTGCTCCTTGACCCTCTATCTTCCCTCGCTGCAACTTGCAGCAGGGCTGGTGTGTCAGTATCATGCCTTACAGCTGTTCCTTAGGCATTTATACAGAAACACGACCTATTGCTCTTATTTCCTACTTCTCTGCAGCCTGCTTAAATCACGCACTCTTAGCACCCACTGTTGACTAGCTTTCTTGATTGATCGCTGCTGCTTACTGTCTTGACCTTTAATTTAAGGACAGAATTGTTATGATTTTACCTCTTGGAGAACGTATCATCTTGGAGCACACGGGGTTTCTAGAAGGAACTAGCTTTGGCTTAGTTCCTTAGACTACTAAGATGTTTTTCTGTGTCTTGTAGGCTCAGTCCAGTTTTGACAAAGTTCATATCCTAACTCCTGAGGACATCAAAGATAGCTGCATCTTGTCCTGCATGTATTGCTTGGACTGATCACATCTTAAAATCTTCCCTCGTCTCCTCTTTAAATGAGAAAGGAGCAAATAGCAGCGCTCTTACCTAACCCCTTTATTCTTACCAAAGACCACTCCATATGCTTTATATTCTCATGCACCCGCTGACAATAAGCTTGTATCACACAGCCAGATCTAAAAGAGCGCTATGAAGTGACATTTAGGCTGTGAAGCCTTAATTTAGGCACGGCAATGATTAGAGTGTTTTAATATCATAATAACTGATAAATAGACTATGTGTCAGACATTTCATTCCCTTTTAATCAAAACTCCTAGTCTGCTAAATTAATCACCCCCTTGGGGTACAGTAGCAGATTTCCAATTTAGTCATAGAGCATCATTAATAATGAAAAGTTCTGGAGGCAATTTCTTCTATTCATGTTCCTTTGTATGATCCAGTAGGTTTAAAGAGACAAGACAGAGAAGGTAAAAGACATCAACACCTTCCAACAATCAAAAAAACCAAACATCATTTTTGATGTCAATCTTCCAGTGACTCTCCTCCTTGAATATTGAGTATCAAAAAACCCCACAGAAAATCAGCCAGAAGAGTTACGATTTTACCCAAATGGCATTAACAAAACTGAAGCTAAAATGCGTGAGAAATGGAGAGCAATGCCGCATTTTGTACAGCTCCTCTATTGTGGCACTCTAAATTTGGTTCCTTTAAATTGGCTAATTTCAGAATAAAACTGTTTCTGAGCAAGCATTCTTCATCTGGTACGTCTTGGGTTTTTTTCACTAAAAAAAAATAATAAAAAAATCACTGAAAACATCTTTTTCTGCTCTTCTGATGAATCTTACAGAAATTTCTGCAGAGAGAAGAAATTTATGCCCTACCCACTAATGGATGTGCTTCATTTTCTGTTCAAGTGTTGTCTAACTATATATATAAATTTTTTGACATATTTGATGGTAATGGTATCTGGGGAGAATGACTGGCACTGACTATATGCTGTGCTTTAGGAAAGCATTTTCTCTTGCCATCCACACTTGCATCCTCTAATCCATGCAGAGTGACAGGCTGACTCTCAGCCGGTGAAACCTTCTCAGGGTACAGGTCAAGCTACGTTAAGTGTCCATTCATTTCTTCCTGTCTGGCTCTGTTGTGTGCAGCAGTTGCTCAGCTACTTGGGAGTAGGTCCACAAACCCATCCTTTGCCATTCCCACCTTTATCTTTCGGCACTTCCACCAGATTCAACACAGGGGGAGCAGAACTTTAGGTAGCCACCAGCTACCCTGGATTTACAAGCTGGCGGTCTCCAAATACTTTGCTGTTTGCAGCAGATATTTGGCTCGTGCATTTAGTACTGAAAAAGTAACACACATTCACCTTGCATGTGCTTGGGTGTCAACCAAACGAAATCTATTGTTGGTTCAAACAGACAGAGCTACTACTGTTAGCATTGGAAGTATCTCCATATATCTCGACTGTCTGTGTTGAGAGATCATCTAATCCTGATGCACTGTTTAACTTTATGCCTCAGAGGTAACAGACAGGCCTTTGTTACGTAAGAGGGAGAGATTTAGCTATTGGAACAGATGGCTGATTAGAAGATTTCTTTCTATTCCTGGGCTTGGAGGAGTTTCTCTAGGTGCATGAAGGTTTCAAATAAAACTCATCTGCAAAGCTCTCTGGTGTGCTGACAGCCCATACCACTCCTGTCCCTCCTGTGCTGGGAGAGCCATAAAAGTCCAAGGCCAGAGACTGCTGCTGAACCAACAAGCAGGAGTGATTTACGGCTGACAGTAACACCTGACCTCATCAAACTCCACTCTGGGCCATTTATCACTCCTCTGTAGGAAAGCAAAAGCATTAGGATTGGGGAGGGATCAAGGGAGAAGGAAGGGAAGTAGAGGGAACCACAGTCACTTTAGCTCTGCTAAAAGGTACAGAAAAAACCACCAGCAATACAGACAAGTGCCTAAATACTCTTGAAAGCCAGTGTCTCAGGAAAAAACCCTAGGCATTAAGTGAAATGGATTTAAAACAAACGCTGGAATTTATCAAATAGCTGAGTAACGCCCTGTCTCTAAAGCTATACAGCAAAGAAGGATCTGCCTAGGAGAAGAACTGCCCTAGCTTAGCCTCATTGCCATGGTGGTGGTAACAACCCAGCAGACATGTAAGTGAGGAGGTATCTTGACCCCTGGTGTTTCAGCATCTGACGTGCTAGCAAACAACACATTCAGACAACGTGTATGCAGCCAGGGCAGCTGGCTCAAGGTCTAAATAACTGAGTGCCTGCACTAGACTAACCACAAGCTTTCTTACTGGTATAAGAAATAAATACAAAGGACAACCAGTAGGAGAGCTGGACTGTGTCCTGCAAGAGGCAAGATCTTGAAGGAACAGCTCGGAGGAAGTTGGGCCTTTTACTGAAATAAATGTTTTCCCAAAGGAGCATCTCTTAACATACGCCTCACCAGTGATGTACACACCCTGGCTTCTCTTTGCTCTGTATTTTTGAACAGCATACACACAAGGAGAGCTAATGAAAGGTTCTTTAAGGGCAGGAGCAGAAAATCTCTGTATACAGGGAGTAATGAAGGAGAACTAAGATCTCATTAAAAAAAAAAAACCCAACCTTTCACAATTTCTTTTTTTCAGTCTCTTCTTCTGAATTTCAAGCCTCCCAATGACGCTTTTAGAAAGGGGCCTAAGAAGAGAAGCACTCCACCACTGGATTCTAACAATCCCAGCTTTATCAGAACAATCCGAAGCTGAGATGCACCTTCATTTTGCCTGAAGGCGACTGCTGAGATGGGGATCACGGGAGTACTTACCAGCCCTCCGAAGCACACAGATTGGCTTAATTAAGACAGCTGGGACTCCAGTGGCCATTTATACTATCAAGAGATGGAGCTGTTCCGCGTCATAGCCACCCTCCTCTTCATATCTGCAATTTCTGGTGAAATAATGCCTAATGTTAATGTTACTAACATTAACAGTACAATCACAAGTACTCAAAGAAACCCAAAGGGCTGAGGATGGACATAACAATTTCTGTTTCACAGCTGATTCGCTCAGTGTCGTAACTAAATAAAACCAATGCAACACTGACATAACACGACAAGTTCATGTGTGATAGTAAATGGCCAGGAAACATGTGAAGATTATGGTTCAAGAGATACAGTATGAAAATAAAAACAAGTGTAACAGAAAGGCAAATATAAGCAGTCAAGAGCAAGGAGTAATCTCCCTCCCAAAAACACTCACAGAAAGCTAATGATCAGGAAAGAAACATAAGTTCTGTAAGCACAATAATCAAACGTCAAAGAGAATTTCAGCATTTGCAGATGGAAATCTCTACTAAACACAGGCTCAAGGATGAAGGATTGCACTCAAGCTGCCAGATACCTCTTTTGTTGTCTTAAATTTTACAATGTTAGCTGGTGGTTTTTATAAATAAACAAACTTCTTTTGTCTTATTAAGGTATACATGGGGCACTGACACACCGAAGTTATTTCTACTGAGTTTCTGCCCACAGAAAACCTGACATGCCTCTTGCACCCCCAATATTTTCTGTGTCTATTATCTTTGTGGAACCTCTGTGGAACAAGCTCAATTAATTTTTTTGCTACTCATATTCACCAAACTCCTACTTCAGACGTTTAGCTGTTCTGTCACTGGCCTAGCCAATGAACGCTGGCCAAAATTTTTCATCAGGTTCTTTAAAGTCAAAGAGCGTTTATGAGTGAAACAGGAGTTTATTTTTCTTTGAGGAAAGTTTATTTGGAGTATGAAAAGCAAATATTTAAAAAATAAAAAAATATCATCCCTAAAACTGAAAGCTGTCCAGTTGGAAACAGCAGATTGAGAGATGCAGTTCACATTTCTCACGTGCTGGTTCTCCACCACGAACGTGGTGAGACCGTGTCCTCAATGACCCAGCACAGCCCCGTCTCGGAGGGGGAAACCCCATTGCAATACAGGGTCTGAGAACAGCACAGCAAACACAGCCTGGTTTCTTGAGACCAACTTAGACTATACAGAAGAACGAGACTGAGGCTGCTGAGCTGCAGCTTGCAGAAAGCACAGTCATTAAAAGATGATGAAAATTTCTGGAAAAAGCACTCTTTCCCTGAAACGTTATTTATTAAAAATAAAAATAAATAGTAATTAAAAAATCCATAAGAAGTCAGCTTTGGCAGACTTTTCAGCAATCCTACAAACCCTACAAATTACGACATTCCGCACTATGGCTTTCCAACCCAGTAATCCTACAAAGAACTGTGCAATCAGAATTTTAAATGCCCTGGGAACTGAGTTAATACCAGATGGTATCCAGCCATATTCATCATTATAATTCCCTAATATTATATTAACATTTACTAGTTTAGCACTTGAATCATCTAGCATGACACCACTAAAATGTATATCCTGAAGTCAGTACCGTGCAGAACACTTTTGCCCCTCTCTCCTTGGCTGCCATTTCTTCAACTTTTGAATAATCTCGATCTTTTAACATTTTATGGCCTTATGAAAAGTGCAGGTTTTCACATACAATATTATTTTGTCTTTTCGGTTATAATCACAGAATTAGGTGTATCCATAGGCATGTCTGCCTTTTCAATAGCTCCAAGGTTTTTAACAGTATCAAGACCAAAGTGTGATTTTCTTTCAGATTAAGTAAAACATGCTGCATGAATGGTCCGTGCATTTTCTGCATGGGGAATGATCAGAGCTGCCAGTTTGCTTAAGTTGCTCTCCTTTACAATACTGCGTTAGAAAACATGCTGGAAATCTCCAGTTGCACTACCCTCTCCTCCGTGTGCAAGTTTATGGCACTTAAGGTAAATACTTCTCTGACTTCACAAGGGTAACTCATTAAGTTATTCTTGATTACAAAGAGTTACAATGATAAATTCTTTTGTCAGTGTTTTGTGGGGTTTTTGTCGCATCACATGCTTTCATGCTTCTTTGGTGCAAATTTTCCTTGAAAGAGTTTTACGTTTTGTTTAGTGTTAGCTCTGTTTAGCGATAATAAGCGGTTTTGTCTCCTACTCTTTCCACCTTCTGCCTCCAGTGTGTGGATATAATCGATTCAAGCCCTGAAGAGCTGACCTAATCCCTGCTCTCCCAAGAAATGAGCCCTTTTTCCAAGCAGAAAAAGAATCAGCGCATCAAGTAGCATTTTCTTGGCTTTCAAATGACTAGCACAGTATTTCGAACATTTACTGTAGTATGAAATAAATAGCTTGCAAATAAACACTAAGGCATGTGTTCATTTAAATCATAAGACAGTACCCAACATCTACAGTGCAAGGCATACCCATTTCCCTGCATATACTTTAAATTTTCCGTACAGTCTCTTCCTACAATATCCATTAATTTGCACTAGCAAAGCAGCAATACTTAGCCCTCCCTCCTTACAATGATGCTCTTTAGGATGGGGTCCTTTGAACACACAATACGAGGCAGCCCTTCTTTGCCCTCCACTCTATTTATTCCAGGTACACTACTCTTACACAGCAGCCTCCCTAATCAGTGGAATTACGTTGAATGGATATCATGTTGAAGTCTTTTCTTCATGTGATTCCTCATAAGATTAGGTATTCAACTGCATACCAAGACTATCCAAATCCAAATCTAACATCAACAAGAGAAATCACTTTGAAACAACTATTAAACCTTGTACTTCAGGACATCAGTAGTTCCAATGACAGCTCAGCAGAAGGTCGTCATTAACATCTTTTTACAGCACAGATCTTAAACCTTTTACTGGTATTGCCGGTTGTGCCCACTGCTGGAAACCAGATGGGCTTTGGGTTTGATCTAGTCTGGAGGTTTCTGGGAGTCTGTGTATCTGGATAAACTGCGAGTCAGCTCAGTTAGCCCAGTTGTAGCATAGGAGTATTTGTTTTTGCATCAGAAATGCCATTGCTCTTTCTTCAATTATCCTTCTGTCCTTCTTTACCTACGTTCTTGGCATGAAACTAGGGGGTGTGTAACTGGTACCACTGTGCACAAAACTGGCACATGAAGAAACTGTGGTCTCTGCCAGTTTGATAACCCAAAGGTCATTGCTGTCCTGCTCGGGTTGCCAAATTACTTAGCGGGTGACACGCCTCCATAATGCTATCTCTGAAAGAAGATGCATAATCTAGCCTCACAAAGATGATCTCAAGGCTGGAAGATAGTTCTGTGATCACCCAGTCTGATGTCTTAGAAACAATTTCACTTGGTGACTCTGAGATCATAAGGAAGCAAGGTACAGAAGATGGCTTTGAAGGCAAGCAGCAGATTCTAAAATACCATTTTCAAAACCACCGTTAATTAAAAAGAAAAATTGACAGAAGATCCTGACATCAATTTTTTCGCTGAAGCGGAGTTATCAATAATGCATCGTTTGTTTTAAGAGAATGGATGCGAAAGTACACAGGTAAATGGCTACAGTAATTTACTGAGGTTTTTTTATTGCAAGGCAGGCTAAACATACCTTTTGAGATAGTTTGTTTTTCCTGCAAGTAAGCATCTCTGCTGTTGTGCCTACTATGCATTAACTTGGGAGCTTTGGCTCGGTCTTTGGCACAAAGAAGCGACCAGCCTACAGCATGTAGCCCTACATATTAAGGAGAGCTTTTGCTACTTCTGTGTTGACATCATGAGATACAAACGGCAGCATTTTCAGCATGTCTATGCAACTTAGGAGCCTAACTACCATTTTCAAAATTGAAGTAGGTAGACAGGTGCTTCAAGATCTAAAGAATTACATTGTGAGAGTGCCATCTAGCTCAACTCTCACTGAGAAGAGCAACAACATCTGAACGTTCAATAAATTCTACAGGAACCATGTGAGTAAGATGCCTATCCTCATAGGATCTAAACCCATGATACCTCTAAAATGGCACATTTAAGGTCCAAAATTCCATAGTAATTGTAGAAAATATGTTCCAGAAACCACTGGAATACAGAACTTAAGACATTTCAGCCTGTAGCCTCCTTGCCATGGACAGCAGTGGCAACAGCCAGGGTCTGATGTCATATCAGCATTTTACTGCCCCTTTTGCACAAAATATATTTTTGGTCTGGTAAAATGAACAAGGAATTTATTAGAGCAAAAGACATTATTGCGAAGATGGACTGTTTACACTAACAGTGTTCCAAGTTTGCGTCATCACTGTCTGCTGCATCTACAATTTCACTTCCAAAGGACTCCTGATATCCTCTGCCTCTGTATTGGTTATTCAGTTTATCATGGTAAAAGACTAGTGCCTCTCCTCACTCAAATCCACTCAGGCTCTTTCTTGGACAGCACTTAGCCTGGTTCGCCATTATTCTAGATTCTCAAATTCTAACTGTGAAACATAAAATGTAACAGTTCGCTAAAAATCAGAAGAAGAAAGAAAAACTTGCTGGAAGCTGGTAGCAGACTTGCCCTGACAAGGGTAACATTCCAAATCAAGTTCCTGTGCCATAAGCCTGTCCTGGACCTCCCCTGTGTGGTGGGTACCTGCTTCTACAGAACAAGTTTATTTCTATTTCTCTTGCAGTCTTCCAATAGCATAAAAAAACCCCATCAAAACACCCAAACAAACCAAGCACGAATATGGCAGGAGAACAAAAGAGAAGTCAGCTGGATAACCCACTCTTGATGACACTCATTGATACACAAGACTGAGGTTTCAGTCCTTATTCTCCCACACACCAGAAGAGTAAGTCAAAGAGATCAGATAAGAGCGGAGGGGTTAATTAAGAAGCAGCAATTTGTATTATATTCCAGCATGATCCACAGTCCACTGAAATCAGTGGAACGGATCCCTGTAGTTAATTCAAATTAATTAACCCAACAATGACGGACTCTTGAGTGTGGTATGCGGCAAGCTGGAAATCAGAAACAGAGTTATATTTTATACAACTTTATGTAAGACATTAAAAGCCAATATGGTCAGGACATATGAAATAGTATTTTCTACATGGTTT
>WEIS01084377.1:33263-43493 GCA_013389965.1 Todus mexicanus
AAGCAATTAATCAAAGCCACTGTGTTTTGAAAAACAATTAAAAAATAAACACATCTCCTTTCTTTTAGACATGAAGGAAAGCACAGAACAAAAATTCTCATCAAAGAAAATCTGTAGCAACAGGAACGGGGAAACAGAACCTGAATATGCCATTTTGGAAACACATTTTTTCAACGCACAGTTTAAAAATAGCGCAGTAGTGTCTAAACATAAAGCAGCCACAAGTGTGAATAGCATGGCTTAAAATGTGCCTTTCCTGCTAAGCCAAGAACCTTGATCTGCAAGCTAAATTGTTGGAATGATGCTTGTAATTCATAATCACGTGACGAGAACTAAAAGCATCGCACTGAGCCTTGCTCTCAGCAAGAGCTCTCAGGCTGTTCCTATCCCTCAGAACAGTTGCTTCTGATCACAGTCACTCCCACTGTCCACCCTTATCCTTCAAAAACTCTAGGTCCTTCCACTCTAGATGATAAAAACTGTTCTCCACCAAAAAAATTGCTTTTGAAGAGAACACAAACTATACTGTTGCATCCTATGAAGCGGCGTATGAAATCAAAATTCCTAGTTCAGAACGGCTGAGAAAACTTCCTTAAGCATGGGAACTATTCAGGATTATCCACCAGGCTTCCCAGCTGGTCAGAGGTGTGATGTGTACACTAGACTGGGGACAAACCATGCATGCCCTGACTGTCAAAGCCAGCTGTCCTGCACCCCCCTTTTAGCTCTATGTTAATATTTGTAAATTGGTAAACAGATTTCCCAAAGTGTCAGGCAACCAACAACTTAAAGAGACTTATCTGTAAGCATCCAGAACTTGCAGCTGAGCTTTAATTCTCAAGGGGAGGACAGACACAATCCAAAGGATCTGGATATTTGCTGAAACAAAAATGTTTTGTTTTGACACAGCTTTAATGAACTGACCCTAGTAAACAAAATTGAAACTGGCTCAGCAACCTGCACTTTGTCAGGCTGGCTGCTACTGAAATCAGGATTGTCTGAATATGCGGCTCTTGAGTGTCCCTCTCCCATGGAGTTGCCAGCACAAGGAAATTCAAATTCTCAGATTGTTTCCAGAGGGCAGTGGACCTAATTGACATTCTGCATCTCTATAAACCACCCTTCATCTCTGCGTTTTAAAGCAGACTGTGGAAACAAGATTCACCTCTGTATTTTTTTTTTCCTTTAACAAAATACCACACGGTGGGAAAAATACTATGGAAGATTTAAATCCAAATCAATGAGCAGTTATTACCTCCCCAAGGTCACTCTGACAGTTTCATTATCAGTGACACAGGAGCAAATGTTGCAAAAGCAACGTGGCACAAGCACCTATGTGTTAGGTTTCTGTGCACGGTTTGAAGCTAAATTACTTCGGATATTGCCCCAGTTATAGTTCTGATAATATGTTTTAAGACTGGACACAGGTCATGTCGCAGACATGGATTATGTGTGGAACTGTGAAAATTTCCAGAAAACCTTCTGCTGCTTTGTGTGCACATCTGTGTGCTGGTAGCCAAGCTGGAGATGTTATTTATAACTACCAAGTACCAACAAGTATAGACATTGAAAGCATCTAGGATTTAGTCTTGCACCTACTAAATAACAACATAGATTGACTTCTAACTGGTCATGACAGACCTTAAAAATAGATACACTCTGCGTCTTGAAAAGCGTATAAAAGGGAAGGCAAAAATAGAGGAAAGTTCGTATAAATATACAGAGAAATGATGCAAGGTTCCCCTGATCTAACACCGTATTTTCAGTGAACGACATCATGAGGGCTTGAGAAAATTTTCTCACTGCAGATCACAAAACACCACACTAGTTGAAGGGAGACAAGCCAGTCTTTTCAGCCGCAGCCCGGTAGTCCTTCTGTGGATGACGTGTTTCTCTGTCTCTCTTGCATGTACAGATGCACATACACATGCACCCACGCAGCGCCTGGGCTTGCAAACACACCAACCCCAAGCAAAAAGCTTAACGCAGGTTTGTCTTGAGAGGCGTGTCCAAAACAGATGGAAATATATCCAAGAACACTAGAAGCAGCTTGATGGAAACATGCTGGAGTTGAGGGGGGTTTATCTACGCTGTTAAAGGCACTAGGGGCTGTTTTTCTCTTCTCAGCAAGTACCAAGGAGGTCTCTGGCAGAGAGGGGAAATCCTGCTCTGGGAACAACTGAAAAATACTGAGACTTTAGGCAGCTCCTGTCTAAAATTTTCTTTGCCCACTACTTTCTCCAGTGAACTTCGTTATGTTTTCTCCAGCTGTTCTCTGATGTCAATAAGAGCAATAAGCAACCAGGAAGGTGCTTTTACCACGTAGAAAAACATAAACGTAGACAACTCTTGTCTCAAAAAACAATAGCTCCTCTCCTTTGCAAATTAATTTTAATAACTGTGGCTAGTTTGCTGTGAGTTGAGTAGTTTTGCATGAATACACACAGTTAAATTAATATGCAAATGTTCCTGTTCCTCTGAGAATACTAAGAGGCATTCTTTACAGCTTGTGAGACGAGGAGGAAAAGGGAAAAAAATAGCAACCCCCAAAAGAGTCTTGTTTAGAAGGGTGGGACGTCTTTTCTTTGGCTAAGCCACTGAAAGGGGATTCAAGCCTGACTGAAACAATGCTTGTTGATGAAGCAGGAATAAAGGAGGAAGAGGAGACTTTGGAGATAGAGGAAAAAGGAAAACACTGGAGCATCCCAAGTTGTTAAAAACTGACCTCAGCAAGTCTAAATCTTCACAAAAGTGGCATTTACTGTGTCAGGCCTCACAAAGGTTCCCATTCTTCCCTTGCCTGGAGGGACCCCCTGTTTCTCCAACTATGTTTGAGCAAGGGCCTCAGACAATTAGCACAGGCTCTGGCCCTTCACCCTTCAGCTGCCAATCACCCTCCCAAGCAGATGGGCAGTGGAACAAGAAAAGATGGTTTCCAAGTGGCTTTGCCCTTCAGCTCCTATCTATGTGCTGGGGGCCCCTGGGAATGGCGGCGTGGCTGGGACGGTGCCGGACTCCCTGACAGCAGACACCTCTGCTAGCCGGGCCGGCGCTGCGTGCAGGCAGGGCTCTTTGTACAGCTGGAGCATGAGAGTGGGAGCACAGACGGGCTTCCCAGGAGCCTCTGTCCTCAGCCACAAAAGAGCCTCTGGAAGCCGAAAGGCCAGACTGACTGAACAGTCACTAAAAAGTTATTATGGCAAAAGCAACTCTTTCACTTGGGCGCTTGCTTGCTGGCTTTGTAGCCTTGGACAAAAACAACCTCCACCCAGACAGCAGATATATCACAGGAGCGAGTGTGCGTGTGACAGAAAGATAGATTAGAAAAGACTGGGAACATGGAGGCAAATAGATATAGATGTGGATTTCCAGGGAGGGGAGGGGAAGGGATGGAACACAAAGGCGCTCCTGTACCGCTGCTATTCACAGCACGGTGCCTTTCTCTGACCTCCCATACTAGACTTAAGGGAACCACGATCCAAGTCATTAATGAATATATTGAATAGTACTGGTCCCAGTACTGACCCTTGGGGAACCCCACTAGATACAGGCCTCCATCTAGACTCTGTCCCATTAACCACTACCCTCTGGCTTCTACCCTACGGCCAGTTCACAATCCACCTCACTACGCCTACTACCACCACTAGTGCGTCCAGACCGCACTTCCTCAGTTTAGCTGCGAGGATGCTGTGGCAGACTGCATCAAATGCTTTACTGAAGTCAAGATGAACTACGTCCACTGCTTTACCACCATCTATCCACCTGGTTATGTCCTCAACCCACACAGTCCTTCGCTCACACAGCACCGCTCAGGCAGCATGACACAGAGAGGATGTGACGTGAGGGTAACCAGGACTCCCAATGAGCCGTGACATCTAGTGTATTGTTGCTTTTCCCGTTTACTTTTTGCAGTGCCTTTCTCTCAGGTATGAGAGTGCTGTGAAGGAAAGGAACTAAAATACACCCAGAAGAATCTGACAGTCTAGACTAGTACTTAAACAAACAAGTATTTTGCTAGAAACTGTACCCGTTTCTTAAAATCTCACAAAGATAACTGCAGGGAGAGGATGCAGTTTATTAATGCCCTCTTCTTTTGTTGATGGGAGGCTGCCATCCCTCATTCTAAGGAGTCCAGTGCATCTGAAAATGAAAATAAACAGCCTCCCTCTTCCCTTGAAATCCTATAACTGGTTAAAACCTACATGAGGTTTTAATAAAAAGGATCCAGTTTGTTTTTTATTTACCTTCTGGTTTTAAATCTTTAAGAAACAAATTGCTATGCAGCTTTTCCGGCTAAAATAAATAAATCATTACATAAATCAATCAATACAGCGAACAAAAATAAACAAAGAAATATATATTTTTTTCTTCTTGGAGAAAAAGAAAAACCTGACACTTCCGCAGTCCCCAGCTCCCAGGACCTGGCATAGTAAGGAGTGCACCAGATTGTACCATGCTCTTAGAAACAACAGCAAAATTTATTAAGACTTTCTACCTTATCGTCACCTTTGCGCTGTTATTACTGAGTCTATTCTGCCTCTCTCCTTCCTTGCCCTGCGCACACTGTCTGCTAGTAAGTACCGGGAAAAAGGTATTCTTTTTATGTAGCTGCAGACTAAGGCTGCCACCGTGGAAAGTGAAAAGGTAAAGACAATCTATGCACGAGAAGGATCAGACATCAAACAAGAGGTGGGTGAGAGCACACACAGAAGCAGCCAAACCTTCGCTTGGCCTCGGGGGTCTAGGCCTCAGTGGCAGAGGTGATGCCCTTCATTTTAATCTCCTTGAGGAGCACAAAGGGAAGAAGGATTTATGACACAAATAAAGAAATTACTGTGAATAAAATGTCGGTCTGAGCTACAGTGAAAAATGCTTGGCCCAGAGTTTTATTGTGTTTTTGTTTAACCTCCTCACACCAGGCAACGGGAAGGAACAGGGGAAGCCTCAGCCGACACGTCCGTACAGACAGCAGCGGGCAAACACAGGCCACAAACATGAGATCAGTTCTCATTTTGAGTGGGCTCTGGAGTCCCAGAAGGGATCTGCAGACACAGACATAAGTTTTTTAATATGAATGTGCAGGTAGTAACAATATTACTTCCTGGGCACAGAGATCCCTTCTGCCCAAGACCAAATATTCCAGCAAACCACTGAGACTGAAGTAAATTGCTAGGAAATATGTTATTTTCTCAAAGTCGAGTTTCTGGGGAGCTTTTGGCCAAGAGCTGAAGCCCAAGAATCTAATTTAAGTATAACTCCCCTTTTCTGAGGAGGAGCTGCCTGGAAAAGCAACAGAAGCGCGACTCTCGGAGGTGCTCTGCCTTCTCTCACAAGCAGGTAAAACACAAGCTGTGGTCTAAAGGTATTATTTTTCACTACTTCATGTGTTTATGGTTAGCCACGAGCTTAACTGCTCAATGAACTAAGGCAGGAGCTCCTGCTATTATTTTAATACATTTTAGATGCATTTCAGCATGTTTGCATCCTTTCGTGATAGTTTCCTGTTTTTCACTGGATACTCTCTAATTTTAGATGGCGGTGTCTATCTATCGATCACCTGCTGAGGAGGCATTAATCAATTGTGAGGAACTTCAGACCTTTGTAGTTCAGCCTGTTACCAAGCAGCATTTATTTTTTTTCTGCTCTGAAATACGAATATCTTAGAAATTAAAAGCTGCAACCTGAGCCAGGTGAATTGACGGAGAAATAAAACCTGTAATAAGAGACAGACAAGATATTCCTTGACTGGCTTTCTGAAAGCAAACGCTTCCTGTGAGGGCACTGGTAACAGTTTGTAGAGGATAAAAGCACATTGTTATTACACAAAGCTGTGTCTACTTATGGCAAACACAAAGAGCTGGTGAGGATGAAGTCAACTGATTTAGAGGTGCTTGCATCTATACAATCTTCAGGTACTGAAATCCTGACTTCACACTAGCCTGGGAAAGCTGCTCGTTCACCTTTACGGATGAAATGAACAGTTAGACGGTGATGCAATGAGAGAGGACAGATGGGTAAAGCATTCTCACGACTGTGTCACACAGCAAAGAATGTAAGAAAAATACTACACAGGAAGTAATCAAGATAATTCACTAACATGGGGGGTTTAAATTTGAATTTGCAGAAGCTTGGATGATTTAGACATAAAGCTTCCACTGCACCTGAAGGGGAAGTGAGATCTTTTTGATATCTCAGTTTTCTGAGTTTCTTACAAAACAATGTCCTTTTGCAACAGGTAGAGGAACCAAGAAGACAGCCGCATTCTGGGTCTGTCAGGAGCTCTATTTTCTCATTGCCTGACACTCAGAAAATGGAAAATGCCAAAACTGCGTAATACTTGAGCCAGCAACCTCTGTGAGAAGAGACGGAGTCATTGTGATTGGGAGCTTGCATGGTGAAAGGATAGAGGATAGAGAAACACAGTGAGCATTGTACAGTCTTGGCGAGCACGCATAAAACAGGTGACTGAAGAGAGGAAGAAAAATTTGCTCTTCCTTTCTCTTGCCAGTGCTGGCCATAGAAGCACCAAAGCAAGTATCAGTCAGCTTCCAAGCCTCTCACTCCCACTCCATTAGCTTTGCAGTCCTCTACCAGCATGGTTTCTTCCCCAAGCAGCAAGGATATCTGGGCACAAATAGCACAGATTATGACCAGGCAAGAAAGCTGTATGGCAGCAGCCAGCAGTAGCAAACCTGCCTCCGTGTCAGTTCCTTAAGCAGCAGCATCAAGGAGGGAGACCTGCTGTGCCGCAACTTTACCTCTCTCATCTGAATGAAGATTTAGATCTTCATGAGAGCCCCAGGACACATGTTATCGCCTGTAATCATCACTGAAGTTTCAAGGCTGAGGCAGTATTGCCTGTATTAACTCTCCTGCCATGTGCGGCTTCCTTCATTTGTCTTTTCCACAGCTCTCTACCACCGTCTCCAACAATCATTCCTAAAACAATCTTCACCTAGAGCCTTCCTTGAGATAAGGACACACCATGTAGGTCCTGAACAAGCAGTTCTGAGCAGCCTGATTTCACGCCAGGAGGAAAGACAAAAGGCAGTCTCGGTCTGCCCTCACAGAGACCAACTAGGAACGGTGCATCTGTGGAGAAGGATTTCAACCCTATTTGAAGGGCAATGTTGCTTTAATGCATGAAAGAAAAGTTGAGTTGGCCTCAAGGTGAGCACAGGGATGATGAGAGTAGGGACATCACTGTGACTCAACTAGGAAAGGCATATTTGAGTTTTTATAATCAGGGAATCTTGGTTTTGTCTTAATCAGCTATCAAGGAAAACCAACACAAACATTGACCTTTCGGGTCGGTTTTCACCCACGATAAACAAAGTTCAAAACAATTGTTGGAATTAGAAACGTTCTGTGACAGCCATGCAGAAATAATGCAGACCTTTAGGGAGCAGCAAGGAGGAGAAACACAAATCATAGAAAGTCCTCTTTGAACAGGTGTTTTGGCAATTTTTTATGAAACAAATACAGCTCTGTTGCGATACAGAACAGACTATGGCTTGTTACAGAAAGACTGCAATTTTTCAAGGCAATTCCGAACTTCCCATATCAGACAGGCAAAGTAAGCCAACTTGAGATGTGGCATAAAACATATATCTGACTGCAACTCCAGCCAGTGCTCTCAATAGTATTAAAACCATGGTCCTCAGAAAACGCTTTTAAAATGTGCTCAAAAATGTCCCAACCAAGCTCTGCCTTCCAGCCTCTCCCTGAGGGATTCACTGATGTCCTGCTGTGTTACCACATACCTGCAGGGTTGAGAAACCTAGGTCTTGTCATTCCCTCAATCAGTCACTCCAGCAGTGCCCATGAGGAGCAGGAGACAGCAGGGACTCCCCTGCTGCCTAAGCGCTCTTTCAAGCAAAAGCAAACCCCTGCCTGGTCCAGCTGAGACCGTGACAGGCCAGTAAGACAGAAATCCTGCTTTCTCCAAGACAGAGATGAGACTCTCACGAAATCCGTTCTTCTGAAAAATCCTTTGATCATCTCTGCCCAACTTCAATGACCCTATTTGCTCACTTAAGTCACTCTCTTCAAGAGTGACTCATAGCTGGAGAAACTCTCAGCTTCTCCCTACAGCCTGAGACCACCAGAACCCCGCCATGCACCCCAATACCTCCAGCCAAGGCTACAGCATATGCCTGCTGCCAGAGATGTACAGGTGCTGTAGAAGACCAGGAAATTTTGATGGCAGATTAAGTCTTTGATGCGTTATTACCACAGAAGATCACAGGGTATCAGAGTAAAACAGATCACAAGCCAAAAGGAGGAAGATTGGTTTATAATCTAAGCAAAAGACCCTGGCTGTTTTCACCAAGTCAGTGCTCTCGCCAGTTCTCCTCGCAGTGGAGGTTAGAGACTATCCATAACAGGAAACTGCTAGGGTGCTGCTCAACCAGGTGGAGCCAAGCGTTGAATAAACCAGACCTTCTGAAAGCAACGTGAGCCCTGGGTGATACAAGACAGTATAAATACATCTTTGTCACTATCTGTTCTCACTTTTTTGGGGAAAAAAAAAAAAAGGGATCTTTAATCCTATGGTAACACCTGGCACAGGGCAAACCCTCAAAACAGAAAATGTGTCAAGACCTTCTCGCTGAGCAGAGATCCATAGTAACATTCAAAAGGGACACGCCCTTGCTCTTGTTAGGTGAATGCCACGCCCAGTACAACTTTCAGCACACTCTGTACCAGACAGTCCAGCTGCTGCATGAGCCAGGCTTCATTTCAGCACAAGAACATCTCTTCTGGAAATGACCGATTGCCTTGATTTCAGCATTGCTGTTACCAGATCCAATAAGCTTTACATTAAAAGTGTTTAACACTAGAATGACAGCGAATATTCAGGGCAATTCCGTGAGTTATGGAAAAATAATATTTGGGAAAAAAAAATCATCAAAAAATAAATCCATGCATGCATCCTTTCCTTCTAAATCTTTAGAGATTTTACATGCTTAAAATACATAAAATCTGTGTGCATACATCTAAACCATACTCTTCTGTATGCAGTTATATACGTGTGTATACATATATACATAAACTGCACATGTATATTCATCAGATGTGGTATTTTTATCTGGATGGATTTTATACCTATAATTCAGCTAAATTCACACCCCTAAGCTTGTTGCCCTGTATTGGTACAGAAACAAATGAAAACAAGGTGCAGAAATCGTGGCTGTAAATAAAATCTCTTTGTCCATGCAGTAAAGGGTTAACATTGCTGAAGCAGGAACAGGTACCTTTCAAGCCATATAAACATGATAGGTCTAAAAAAAAGGTGTTTATATAACAGCAGAATGATATTTTTCCAAAGTGAGTTTCAATTCTAAGTGCCCCTTATTAGATTGGATTGGCTGCTGCATAAGAAATCACCATGATCAATCTTTTAGTTAATCTCCATCGTCCTTCAAGCATCACAGTGACATGGCTGGGACATGCCAGCAGTCGCAGATGCTTCATTAAGTAGTTAATCGGCAATAGCTGTAGGGGTAATTCAACATTTTCCAAAGAGCTCAAATAGCACTTTAGGGTAAAACGTGCCCCACCACCGATATCTTTTGGGTTGTTGTGATTAAAGCATAATTAGGGTTCACCATCTCTCTTCCAAATAATAATAACAACACATCGGAGGCTTGTGAATGACAGTAGGGATCTGGCACATCAAAGCCATATTTTTAACAGTGGATGTATGGATTTTATAGCCTGGTCCAGAGGAATTTAGCAAGAGTGCTCTGGTCTTGTATTGGAGGGAATTTGCTGTACTGAAAGCCCCACAGTGAATACGGTCTGTGTAAATACTTCAGTGGCAGGATGTAAAAGTAAACACCGACTTTCTGAGCAAACTAAAAGTAGTCACACTGCAACGTTCTTGGTTCAGATCAAATGCTTGTCTGGGGACAATCCCTTTATTAACAGCAGCATAAGCTTATAGCTGCTAGATAACTTTTGGGCAGTTATGCCTGCAAAAATACATAGCTAAGAGCTGTGGGAGACAGTGCAATCTTCCAGCAAGGCACATCTTTACACTGGTCTGAGTAGTCCTAACAGCTCAACCAGTTACCCTGTTCTCTCCTCTCACTCAAGCTGTCAGTGAGGCTGGCCAACCATCTATCACACGTTCAGTCATGAACCAGCACATAGTTTACAAAACAACCCTGATTTCCTGGAACATACTCATCTGGGTACAAGCCTGTGTTTCAGAAATAAGTTTCA
>WEIS01084382.1:0-15549 GCA_013389965.1 Todus mexicanus
ACACTTTGCAGGTGAAACTTTCAGTGCAAAACATGATGGGATTCATCAAAACTGCAGCCTGGGAGCAGGACGGAGGTGCTGGAACCCCTCTGGCTCATCTCCCTGCACCCACTGGCACCCTGTCCTGCCACGCTGGTGTTGCACGGGGTGAAAAACTCATGGAGGGGGTGCCTGAGCTGAAGTTCATGAATAAAAAAAGCAAAAATCTTACTTGATGTATTGTCTTTTAGGAATTATAGCACATTAAGGAGAGAAATGCAACAGAACATGTGACCTTTCTTCTTCTGCAGACACAAGGTAATAATTTATATTTTAGATACATAGCGTGGTTCAGAAATCTCACCTTACAGGTTTTTGGTGAGAAATTCCGGGGAACTAGCTCCAAGAAGAGGATTTGTTTTACTGAAGAGTTTCAGTTGGTGTAGACTCAATGTCTGTACAGCATGGACAGTAGAAAATTAAGGCCAGAGAATATCTTTTAGTCTCGGGAACATTTGAATTTGATCTGCTTTAAAACTCCTATTGGAGTATTTATTTTATGTTCCAATGTCCTGATGCTGATGGTGGTATGAACTGGTCAGATACAGAGTGGCAGATATTTTTCACACTGTCAAGCATTAAAAGGTGCCTTAGTAACTGGAAATCAAACAGCAGCGTGATCTTGAATTCCCTGATTACTCTAAGCCACTTTTTGGAGCTCAACATACTCGTGTTTATTTCCTGGTAATTGTGCTGAGAGTTTTCTGCTGCTAAATTGCCTCGGGAATGAGGATATGCTTTTGAGAGCAGTGGAAGAACTTCCCTGCTAGCACATCTCTCCAGAGCAGAAAACATCTCTCATTATGGAAATTAGCATAGATGGTGTGTGAAGAGGGGGATAAATATATATTTATATAGATATATAGATAAATCTAGAGCTATGGCAACGATTGCTCCAGGTCAACAAAGGCGCCACTTGGACCCATCTTGACCATCAGAATAAAACAGCAGAGAAGACACAAAATATTGGGATCCCAACTCAGTGCGGTCACTAGTGTCCCTTGCAGAGGGGTTCTCTGTGCTTTGATTTCTATTTTAATTCTTTCGTTCTCTTTTCGATTCTCTCTTTGCTTGTTTATTACACCACTTCGCTCATTGTTTGCACTGCCTAAAGCTAAGTGGGTTTAATCCATGTGCATCTGAAAGCCAGCCTCCATCCCTGAATCTTGCTTTTGCATTTCCACTCCTCAATAACAGCTTTTACTAGCAGCCCAGTTTAAATTCTTAATTTTGTCTACTTCCTCTAAATGCACAATGATTCTTCAACTGGAAAAGGAAAGAGAGTAGCTCTGAAAGATCCATATGTTGAAGTACTGTATTTTCATCGTTTAAATGATAAACTTCCCATCAAATATCCACAAACGTACATTCATGACTCCCATCCAATGATCTATTGGCCAGAGGCACATACATTGTTTTAATTTATTTTGGAGTAAAGGTGCTTTCCTGCCGAGTTGGAATAAGCTTGCTTTGTACCAAACAGATGTTCAATAAAAGAGAGACTTTACAGAATATGACATATAAACACAGGGAAAGAGGATGAAGGAAGGAAAATTACAGGATGTATGGATTCCTGGTTCATCAAACAACAGGCCAACAGTTTTAATCAGGGCCCTTTTATGGATGGAGCAGTAACGAAACAGAAGGACCAGGGATGTCTCGGGAGAAGGTAACATCTACGCGTGGCTTGGGGTGGAATTAACTTTGGTAAACCTGCAGTGACAGCGCTGCATTTCCCTGTCCTCTGCAGTGGCACGATGGCTTCTGTGGTTGCTAAATGGTTCCTTCCATCATGGAAAAAAAGAACCCTAAAAAAATTCAGTTGCATGATCTGGGAGAATTAAAGGGTCTGGAGGTAGGCACGTGAAGGTTTTGTCCCACCATGTAAAATACCCAGTTTTGCTCTTGCCAGGGAAAAGTTTCTTAAAACGCCCAAGCCCTGCCTCTCTTCAGGCTTTTCCTATTTGGAGAGAGGTGCTGTTGAGGAGAGTGAAGCTGGCTGATTCATTGGGAGATCAAAGAGGGAATGCTGCCTTTGAGATAAAGACGTGTCTGCTTTGAAAGGTTTCTCCTTTGTGCAGGAGTGGTGCAGCAGGATGTCCACCCACCGGGAACGTCTCCCCGGGTGGGACACCTCCTTCGAAGAGAGGCACAAGAGAAGTACCTACTCTGCCAGCTCCCAGCAAGCTTAACCTTGGGGGTGAAGTCGACTTTTTGGATGTTTCCACCAAAGCGAGACTTTGTGCCTGACCTTCTTCAGAGCCGCCCCATCTTCATGGCTAAATGCAAGCAGGACAGCACGGCTGTGTCTATGCTGTGCCTTAACCTTCTTGATAGATAATTAGACTTCAAGCTGCAGCGTTGAAAATTGGAAAAAAAGAAAAAAAAAAAGCCAAAAAACAAGCCTCCACTGAAACTTCCATATTTGCAGGCACTGGGAAATGTGAATCCCAACGCTGATTTTTGGAGGAAGATTTATTGTCCTTTTTGATACAATTTGCCACGGGTTTCCAGTATCTTGCAATGCTACCTTCCAGCATTGATGTGTCAAAGAGGTGAAAATGAAGTATTTTGTGGGTATTTTGGTAAAAGTTGATGAGGCAGAAGGTGGCCTGGCTCAGGCAGTGCTCTCCAGCCACATTAGTTGGTGCTTTCAAAATCCATCCTCATAGTTGTGCCAATGTTCTGGCATGCAGAGTGAGACAACCTCTGCATGAACATCATTAATCTGCTGAGGTTTTGCAGGGAAGGAAAACAGAACCAGCTTAAGCTGAAGACTTAACACGACTGCACAGTCTGTCCTGATTTGTGTTTGCATGCAAATTCCTTTGGTTTTACAATTGGTAAAGACCAGCATAATCATCTGGAAACTGCAGCATCCCCAGCCCCACCGGCATTCCTGAGAGCCTGGAAGGGCTTTGAGAACATCTCAGCTTGGAGATGCTGGTTGTTGAGGTGTCAGAAGAGCATGGAATTTCCACTGGATAATGGAGGGAAAAGGTAAGCAGCAGCTACTAGCAAAGAGATTTTTATCATTGAATTGTAGATTCAAAAATATTGTATACTCTCCAACACCAATGTTTTGGTCATTCTGGAAATTGCTGATTGCTTCAAGCTCAGGTGATTTTTTCTCTGGGGTATGCTCTGCAGTGGGAGTTGGGGGACACCGGGTAGGCTCCAAATATTTGCAAACAGGAGCAGGAGCTTATTAGGGAGTTGGGTTCCATCAGACTATGGTTTGTCTGGCTTGAATCAGCAGGTATGGAGACTTTGGCATCCTGATTTCTATCTAGCTCACGATTTATTTATTCATTTTGAATCACCACGTCCATCTTCGGGACTTCAGAACTCTTGAAGTTACTCTAACCCTCTCTTTACAGCATCCCTAAGCTAAAATGAGAAGTTAAGAGACAAGGGATGGGGTTACATCCTGGGCTTAGCTGGATTGGGGCTAATTCCCACAACCAGCTGCTGGCCAAATCAGCTGGGAAGGGCCACAGTTGTGGTAAACAACCCAACCCTCCAATAGGGTGTTCAAGCCCATATGAGTCATGCCCCCTATATAAGGGGAGGGCTGGCCGGGGGTGGGCTTGTGTTTTGCAACCAGCTCCAGTGTGGGGTTTGAGTTTGTGGCCAGTGGAGGGACAGAGCTGCATATTGGCCTTAGATAAGTCTCATAGCCTCTACTATTTTCTTCACATATTATTTCTCTCCATGTGTTGGTCTATTAAATTGTTCTTATCCCAACTCATTGAGTCTCTCCTTTCTCTTTTTCTCTCCAACTCTCCTTCCCAGCCCCCACAAGGGGATGTGAAAGGGGTGGGGGAAACTCTGGGCAAGCAGCTTCATGGTGTTTAACTGCCAGCAGAGGTTAAAAACCACAGCAGGTTATTGTGAGGATCAGAGGATCAGGAAAGAAGTTAATCAGTCCAAATCTCTATAAAGAATAATCATCTTCAAAAAAAAAAAAAAAAGTCATGCCATCCTAGGCAGTAGGTGAAAATATTCAGATGCCAGAGAGATCATAAATACGTGGCTGAGAAAAGACAATGAAGCTGGCGAGGGGTCTGGAGAATGTGTCTTATGAGGGATTGTTCCATCGGGAGAAGAGGAGGCTGAGAGGAGACCTTATTGATCTCTACAACTACCTGAAAGGAGGTTGTAGTGAGAGGGGTGTTGATCTCTTCTCCCAGGTAACTGTCAACAGGACAAGAGGTAATAGCCTTAAGTTGGAGGTTTAGGTTGGATATTAAGAAAAATTTCTTTGCTGAAAAAGTGGTGAGGTCTTGGAGCAGACTGCCAGGGGAGATAGTGGAATCACCATCCCTGGAGGTGTTCAAAAGACATGCACACGTGGCGCTTCAGGACAGGGGTTAGTGGTTATAATAATATTTAGCAGATTGTTGGACTTGATGATCTTGAAGGTTGTTTCCAACCTTAATGATTCTGTGAAAAGTGAGTAGCAGATGTTGGGAAAGAAGATGGTAAAAGTTAATCTTGAAAGAAGAGCTGAGAAAAATAAAAGGTCTAAGTGATAACTGGGATCAGAGCTGTTTCGTTTTTGGGTTTTGGTTTTGTTTGGGTTTTTTTTTTAAAAAAGCTGCTGAAATGTTTACGTGGAGATTTTTAAAGCTCTTCCCTGGCCCAATGTGTTAACGCCCTTCCAGTTGAGATGAGAGAGGAGCTTGGCTGCTGAACAGCAACTAGTTCCTCCAAAATCCTCAGCAAGATTTAATTGGCAACAGGGAAACCTCTTTATCAGGTTATTTTCTATCCCAGCCCTCAGCACAAGCCACCAGCCATTCAGGACCAAGCAGCGTGTCCTTGTTTGGGTTAGAACAGAACAATTCTGTTCTATGATTTTTATTTTTCAGCTAAGTCTGTCTAAAGTTAGCAGCATGTTTTTGCAGAGTCTGCTTCTAGCAGTGATAACGCTCCATGTTTAGAGTTAGCACAAAGGATTGGTGTGTGAACCAAGGTCACTGNTTTTGGGTGGGGAGAGGGAGAGAGCATTCTGTTGCAGATTTGGGGGGTGTCCTGACCCCAAACCGTGACAAGCGAATAAATAGGAGCTTGCAACATGAGATTTGACCCCAGGTAAATAAAAGCTGAGACAGACCTCTTGCATCGTTACTCTGTCAGTACCTACAACCAGGAGCACCGAGTCTCCTACTCCAGTTGATGAATCCAAGTGTGATGCTGAAGTTTCAAACTCCTGAAGCCTGGGTGATGTTTCAACAAGATGGATTGGCACTTTTAATAATTCCCAGATCCCAAAAGCATATAAAACAAGCCCTTGATGAGAGAGGTCTGATTACAAATAACCTGCAGAGAGATGAAAGTTTGCTTTTAATATTGGGGATTTTTTAAGTCTGCTTTAGACTTTCAAGAGGCTTCAAAAGAAGGCAAAGACTAGAAAACAGTTTGATTTAATACTGTTAGATGTGTGAAATAAAATGCTGGACAATAAGAGATGTAAAACAAGCAACAAGTGCAAATGACTTAAATCAAATTAAAGAGCTAATTGAAAATAATGCAATGAAAACCTTTTTTTTTGGTTGTTTCTATTCATCTGTTTTTTCATCACTGTTTGCAACAGCATTTTTTTAATCTTCTTTTTTTTTTTTTTTGCTTTGAAGAACAAACTTCCTCCACCATAAAAGACAATGATTTTAATCAGTATCTGAAATGTCATTCTGTGGGGATGTAGATGCTAAATGCCAGTTGGGAAGAGAAGAACCATCGACATGCCCCAGCAGAACGGTCAGAGCTCTGTGGCCTTTGTCTAGAGAGGTTTCTGATACGACATCGTGATACTGAGTTGCTTTATCTCCTGTGATAGCTACCCTTACCAATGTGTCTTTGCTCTCATTCTCTGTACTCTCTAAAGGAAGTATTTTTAATTCATGGTAGCACACGTGCTCTTACACCTTCAGCTGGGCAAAGCTCTGTCTCTGGTGAGGTGAGGACAAACTGAAACTGGAAATCTGTTTGGTTTGAGGACAGTTTTTGCTCAGATTGCCCAATCTGCAGTTACGTTTATTTATCTATTTATTTATTTTGAAAGGACTTTGGGGTCTTTTTCAACAGCTGAAGAGAAACGCAGTTCACATTGGGCCATTTATATGTTTTCATGATAGCAAAGGAGCAATTCCTCTGCACTGGGATGTGGACACAAACCTACCTGTGCTATAGATATGTGTCCCCTGCGATCCCGGTGCAATGCTACCCTCTGTCCCAGCAGGAATGCAACTGTCCTCGTGGTTCTTTATCTCAGCTCTCTTACCTTCTCCAGTGCCATTGCCCTGCCAGGATGACTTCTCCTTCCTCTCTCGTAAGAAAGGGGGGGCAATCTTTTTATCAGGGCCTGTTGGGGCAGGATGAGGGGGGATGGGTTGAAAGTAAAAGAGGGAGATTCGGACTGGAGAGAAGGAAGCAATTGCTGCTGAGGGTGGGGAGAGCCTGGCCCAGGTTGCCCCGAGAGGTGGTCGCTGCCCCATCCCTGTCCCCATTGCAGGGGAGGTTGTTGGGGGCTCTGAGCAACCTGCTCTAGTTGGGCTAGCTGACCTTGAAGGGTCCCTTCCCACCCAAAACATAGTATGACGGTGATTCTTCTGAACCCTTCCAAGTCCATCTGCTCCTCATTTTTGAGCTCAAGGGCAGGAATGACTCTGCAAACACGTATTTACCCAAAGGGTCTATAAAAGCCAGAGGTCTTCAATGTTTAGAAAACTAGAGTTGAGTAGCATATGACTGTAGAGTGCATCTGCATGGGACTGTTCCCTACAGCCTTGGCACAAGGTTTTGCTTTGCAGAGCAAAACTCCACCTGAACTCACCAATCTGTGGAACAAAACCAGAGCTGGGTAGATTCAGGTTAGACGTTAGGAAGTTCTTCCCCGTGAGGGTGGTGAGACACTGGCCCAGGCTGCCCAGGGTGGTGGTGGAAGCCCCATCCCTGGAAGCCTTTAAGGTCAGGCTGGATGGGGCTCTGAGCAACCTGCTCTAGGGGGAGGTGTCCCTGCCCAGGGCAGGGGTGGAACGGGATGAGCTTTGAGGTCCCTTCCAGCCCTGACAATTCTATGATTCTATGTATTTTGTACAGAAAAATCCACCCTGACTCCCTGTCAGCAGTGGCCAGGAAGTTTCCTTCTTTTTTCAGATGAAAGCTCATAGAAATCGCATTCCCATGGGCATCAGAGCTGGATGGCATGGCGGGTTCAGCTGCCCCATGGCTTTGGGGTTCTTCATGCTTTACTCCTTGCACACAAGCAAACTGTGCCACCTTTGTCACAGGCAGCTTTAGTTTAAGCTCTTAAGAACGACGAGAGAAAAACAAACTGAGGAAACATGAGGACAATTCCCCAGCTTGTGGGAATGGTATTTTTTAAATGAAATTACTTCCCCCGTGTACTGCTACAATGCCTCTTCGTTAGTCAGGGAGGAGAAGCACGTGTGCTTGGGCGACGCTGAGCGCTCACGGTTTGCGGAGATTGCACGAAGAAATCATTTCTGGTGCTAAAAACCAAACCATCACTGCTGCCTAAGTTTGGTGAAATATCCAATCAGTCTCAGTGGGGTTTTGCAGGAAAACGAATTAAGGGGAAAAAAAAAAAAAGAAAAAGAAAAAGAAAGGGGGTGGGGGAGAAAGGAAGAGAGAAAACCCACCAACCCCAGTGCATTCCCATAATGAAGGGTCTAAAAATGCCCCACTCATTGATGCAAAATTACAGTTATTGTTTATCCTCCTCCTACTTCACACAGCTTTATACAATACGCACCACGAAAAATACAAGCAAACAACCGACACATTAGTTAAGAGACCTTCCATTTTACTTTGGCAGTTCACGATAATGGAATTTAATTGTGGAAAAAGCTGAATAATTTTAGCTGAATGTCATTTGGTTCATTCAAACTGGGAATCAGGGACATTTTTAACAAAGGTTTTCAAACTTCTTTTGAAATCAGGAAGCTGCTGTGCACAGATAAGGGGAGAGGTTTGAGGATTCTCTATCAGAAATTTCAAGGTTTTTTCCATCTGCTTTTTCACATTAACTGGTAATTATCCAGAAAGGCACATAATAGTGCAGAAATGACAGAAGCTGACAAAGGTTTTCCTAAGATATGTAAATTGTCAGTGATAGGCAAGGTGCAACAGAAAGGCTTTCTACAGCACAATTATTTATGCCAGTTTCATTTGCTTTTAGGTAGCACTGATGGCATACGGCACTGCCGCCTTTATCACAGGCGCTGCACATTCCCGTCACCACCAGCACGTAGGAAAGCTGGCAAAAAGCGAGTGTGGAGCTTGGTGGTCTCCTCCCGACTCCGCTATTCTATATTAAATACGTCCGGGTGATTGCCTGTGTGTATAGATATTTCTGAAGACTCTTGTTTATCGGAACGTTCCCCTTCATTTCTCATGCTGCGTAAAGAAATAAGCGAGACCCTTCCCACTGAAACAGCTTCCATGGATTGGTTACAGTTGCTCTACGAGTCCCCCTTCCTCGCAGCAGCATTATTTGGGGGAGGATGAGTTAAAAGAGATGCTCAACTGTTTGCATCTGCCACTCGTTAGCTTTTGCCACTGACTGTATGTTCTCAGCAAAGAGGTGAGCCCGTTAAAGATGCCCAGATAAACTCTGATGGGACACACACTCCATCTACTTTTCAAAATTCACTGCTGGGGTGGTCAGATTCAGATACTCTTTGCTTATACTCCTTGAAAAAAAAAGAGCCCCTCTCCCTACGCTGCCCAGTCTCAGGAATTATTAAGCATAGGGAAGTAAAAATGCCACCCTCCCTGCCATGTCCCCATGGTGGGCTCCAGGGTTTGAACTGGGTTTTACATGGCTATTTTAAGTCCCTGCTGTACAAGCAGAGGGATGGAGGGTTCAGGATTGATAAATACCCCTTTTCAAAAGGAGACATTGAGCTCTGAGTCCTTCTGGGAGGTTAATTTTTTATTTCAGGAAAGTGTAAAGGGCTGAGCAAGGGAGAAATTCCTGCCTGACCCTCACCGCCTTCAGTTCATACTGGAATTAGGGGCTTTAATTAACCTTTTCTGGGAATAGGACTTCACATGTAACTACATATGTAATGAGAGGTTATAAGATCCTTAATGGATGAAAGGACTTTACCTATCAGTCCCCGCGGTAGCGGTACCAGAGGTATTATGGTGGGATAATTACTTTGCATTAGCACGTGAGAGATGTTAAGTTACTCTGATGGGGGGGTGTTTCCACGTGCACATTGTGGGGGGTGGAATTAATTTCCTTTATGGTAATATTAACTTCAGTTAATGGGTGCTGCGAGAAAGTAAACAAGGATGCAACACAATGGATTGATATCGGGGAAAAAAAAGCTCAAGATTGCATTTGAAAGTCAATGGGCTTAGCTATTAGCTCGAAGGACCTTGGCTTGTGTCTTGAGTTTTGTTTTCCCAAATCAAGGAGCTAGAGGTCAAACCCATGTGAAAGGTTTTGCGATGGAGGGAAAGGATTCATCCCACCGCAGCTGGTGGGCTGTAGGCTGCTCCCTAAGGGGGGCTATCCCTGCAGAATAAACCTCCCCTGGGCAGGTGATGGACTCTTTCCTTTTTTTAAAGGAGTTTAAAATACATTAAAGGTGAGATTAAGTCATGTGCAAGAAAAACAGCCTCTCTTTTTAACAGCAACTTCCTTGCGCCCAAGCACTGTCTCCTAGAAAATAACCCGCTAAATTTTCCTTGGTCTGCTTTAATCAGAGACTCTGAGTTTCAGAAGTGCTTCTGATTTACCCAGCGTGGCAATGGAAGGTTGGGAGCCAGAAGGGATTGCTGGAGGTGATGGGTTTTGCTTACGTCCCTTGCTGCGAAAGTTTGGACACGCTTTGAGTGAGCAGTGTCCCTCCTGAGACGGCTCTCTCAAGGATGTTGAAAATCATGAATTAAATGGGCATTGGGGATGGCAGGAGCTCTGGGTCTTTCTAAGTTATAAAAGGATGGGGGCAAACAGTCTAAGAAAAAAATAAAGATTACTTATTCTTTGACCAAAGCAGTTTCTGTGATGCCAGTGCTTCCAAACATCTTGCCCAGCATTTTGGGGGTGAAAGGGTGGGAGTTAGAGCAGGCAAATTTGGGGATCTAAATACACAGAAAGGGTCTGAATGCATCATCTGGATTTATTTTTTTTTCTGCATCCTCTTGTTAGGCTTTGAAAGAAAAAAAAAAAATAAAGAGCTAACCATATTTCAGAGTAATTGAACTGTGCTCACATTAACTTACACTAAAATTATTTTTAATTAAATGAACTTCCCCTGTTTGTAGCTGGAAGGTACTTATGTGAGATAAAAACTCCATTCTAATAACACTGAGACTCACCACCGCTTAATTAGCATCACAACTCAAGGCAGACTGAGCAGGAAGGCGAGCGGGGAGGTGGGTCTGGTGCTGCTGGATGGGATTCTGGGGAGAGATGCCCCCTCCTGCAGCAGCCCCCATCCCAGAGCCCACCCAGCACCGCGGGGTACGCCGGGAGTGGAAATCACACCCAGTATTTGACACAGTTTGCGGCAAAAGCAATTATAATTAACATTATATTAAATATTAAGTCAAGATCATAAAATGTTGATTGGTACTGATTAGCTGTATAATCCATAATTAGAAATCACGGCACCCTTCACCAGGTACTGTAGTGCTTCGCTTATGATTTCACTGCTAAATTAAGCGAGTGATTCAGCTTTTGCCCTGAGTTTTATTTTTGCATTTAATTTAGGGCTGAGAAAGGCACAAACCTGTTCCCGCTGAGACTGTTCATTGAGTCATAAAATCATAGCATTGTGCTGGTTGGAAGAGATCTTTAAGATCACTGAGTCCACCCGTTCCCCCAGCACTGCCAGGGCACCACTGCCCCGTGTCCCTCAGCACCACATCTCCACGGCTTGGAAACCCCTCCAGGGATCAGGGGGACTTCACCCCTGCCCTGGGCAGCCTGGGACATGCCTGGGCAACCCTTGCGGGGAAGAAATTACTCCTCATGTCCAACCTAAACCTCCCCCGGTGCAACTTGAGGCTATTTCCTCTTGTCCTATCCCAGACTCTCCACCCCTAAGGCAGGTCCCCATCATTTCCACACCCATGGGAAGGCAATGGCCAGATTGCCCTTGACCAGCCCTTAGCGCTGCTTCAGTTGTGTGTGTGAGAGAAAGGAAGATAAAAGCTCCATGGGTATTTACCCACCCTCAAAACGACGAGTACCAAAGGTAGAGCCTGGGCCATATGTGCCCTCCCGGCTATTCTTAAGCCAAGGCAGACAAGGCAGCATCAGGTAGCTCTGAGATAAGGATTTATTGCTAACTAGGAGCACACTGATAGCCCAGTAAGGAGGAAGCAAGAGAAGACCCTTCAGTCTGATTTGGTTTTAGAAGACTGAAACCATCTGTGCATCATTCATTAATGGGATGGAAACACCAACCCTTTGGTAAACCAGTCTGGAGTGGATGGTGGCTCTGGGCTGGAGAGCTGCTGCAGGAGGGTGAGACAGCTGAAATGCTTAGGGAGGCTTCCTACAGCTCCCAAACAAGGCCCTTTCCCTGACTTTATGGGTCCGTTTATAATGGATAATGTCACCATTGCACCCTTGGAAATGCTCACGTTAAAGTGAAAAACAAAAGCTGGTAACCGTAAGATTTTGTGTCTTTGCTACTAATTTCAGTGACTGCCTTGGCTGGAGCCCCACCTCTGATTTTCCACAGCATTTCTGGACTAAAATAATCAAATTTTGGTGGATGAAATCCCTAACCCGTGACAGCCGGGTCATCGGGAGGGAACCAGCTGTACCTGCTTGAACTCCAGCAGCCTTCTTGCAGCGCTGCAGGCGACCGGGTCCAGAGGGACCTTCACAGGCTGCGCTCGGCGCCCGCTGGCAAACCCAGGGCTAGAAAGAGAAAATACACGGTAATGATTTTTCTTTTCCGAGGGCACTCTTTGGAGTCCTAAGGAAGAAATCTTTTTATTCCTTCTTCAACTAGAGCATGCCCTGTTATTTATTTATCTTTTACATCGATCACTATTGCCTGGGAGTGGAGACGAGGTGCTGGGCACAGCCCATCGCTCCCGATCAATTAAATCAATGCGGTTGTGATGCTTGCCCCATTTTCCCTAACTAAGGCTTTGGCCTAAAAAGCAGCGTACACAGCTTTACAGGGGACACGTGGAATTGCAGATAACATGATTGCTGGTCAGGGTGAGACAAAAACGTGCTCCAGGTCCACATTTCCCTGAGATGGGCACTGCGGGATGCAGCCCTGGGCTGGGTCAGGGAGGTGCTTGAATTCTGGGATGCTCACACACTCATTCTCACAACTGTATTATTATTAACTAATTATTATTATTATTATTTTATTAATAGTTACATTTTTATTTAAATGGTGGCTATAAGACTGCAGAGCTCATCTGCTTCTCTTTAGAGCTGCTTTTGGCTTGCCCGGGGAAACCGCTGTCATTGCAGGTACCACCCTGGCTGAGCTCATCAAATACCCTTGTGTCCAGGGGAGATCTTTACCTACCCCACTACAAAACGTCTGAACTCAGCCCACTCACATCCTTCTCCTGGGTGTCCAGCAAGCGGAAACAAACAAAAGACAGCACCAGAAAGTGCTCCTAAACCTTGTGTATTCTGTGTTAAAACGCTCATTGCATAGAGGCTACCCCTGAGTGAGCATGGGGGGGAATTCTGATAGATAAATATAGTTGAGACTATTCCCATGCTATCCAAAATAAGGTAATTCTGCTCTTTCAGCACCTCCATTAGGAAAATATGGTGTGTGTAAATATATATATATATGGGCAGAATTTCCTCCCTGATTATCATCCTTACCTGGGCAGCAGCAAGGTCCTACCTTGGCACGAGGTGCCGCATCCCAGTATAAAAGTGCCGTTGCCTCAGCCCTCATCTCCTCACTGTGGTGTCCAACAAACCCATCCCTCCACCAGCCAACCTTCTGGCTTGTGTAATTCTCAAAACGTCTATTTTTTGCTTGCAGAACCAATGCGTTTACTCAGGGAAGAGGCACTGGAACGAAAGCTTGGAGCTGCTGCCCGCCCTGGAGCTGAAAAGCCGCTCAAGTAACAGTGGTGATATTACTGCAAAAAAAAAAAAGAAAGAAAGAAAGCAAAAAAACCCTCCTCATAAAATGGCTGCAAAGAGCAGGTCTCTGCAGTCCCTTCTTAAACACTGAAGATACATTCATTTAAAAATATCTACTAAAAGGCAGGTTTACTCTCAAAACGCTGTTTTCCAGCTTAAAAAAAAACCCAAACAAAAAACAAACAAAAAAATCTTCCAAAATGGCTCAAGTTATTTTGCCTTCATTTTTTTTCTTCCAATTAAATTAATTTAAAATGAGCAAAAAACTGTTTCATGCCCTAAGATCCCGAAAGCTCCGGTGTCAGCTGAAAGCAGCACTTCTGCTCTCGGCTTCAGCCCTTGCTGCAGGCACCTCTGCTTTGAAGCCTTTGAAGTGTTTGTGGCACAGGCAGAGGCTCTCTCAGGCAGAGAAAGCCCGGCATTTGCTAGAGATTTAATGTGCAAAAAGTGTGTGCGTGTTAGTATGACGTGGATTTTTCACAACGCCTATGGAAAGATGTAGAAGAGTTCTTGATTTGCAGAACAAAAATCGCTGGAAAAACCGCCTCGCTGAGAACATCTGCAAGGTGCCTTTTGTCCAAGCTCAAGATGCTTCAGCGTTGTCCTGAAGATCCACTTGAAACTGTCTTCTGCCCTTCAGAGAGACTTGATCTTAAAGGTGTTTTCCAATCACAGCGATTCTGTAATTCTGAGACTGAAACAGTTTATCTGTTTGTGCTTACAGGACTCGCTCTCCCTTCTCTCAGCATCAGGATTCACTCTTAAGCTTTATTATCATTAAGATTATGAATCGTAGAATCATAGAATGGTTTAGGTTGGAAGGGACCACTAAAGGTCATCTAGTCCACCACTTCCTGCAGTAAGCAGGGACTAATATTAATTAATATTATTAATGCCATTATTATTATTTCCATAATGACCCCAAGCAAACACAAAACCACCAGGAGCACAGTGGATACTTGCCAGGTGGGAGCTGCAGAGCAGCTGACGTAACTGCCCTGCTTTTATTTTGGATGTGTGATGGAAGAGCAATGCAATAAATTTAATTAATGGTTGGATTTTGGAGCTAATTATTTGACTCATGACATAACGATCTTGATTCTGGAAGTAAGGGGCAGTTCGAGAGGCAGCATTTGTGGCTGCGTATGAAATCATCTGATGGAAAGATTCCACCTCAGCAGCCAGTAGGACTAATTTGGTGGCTGATTTGTCAAAATTGTTACATTTTCTTACTTTTTATTTTGCAGGGGCAGATTCCAAATTGGTGCTTCTACTGCAGAATGAGCCGCATTTATTCACCATCCAGTGCAATTATTCCAGCTGGTAATCCATGAGGTTTAATCACCACTAAAAGCTTCAGACCTTAAAGCAACCAGTTCAACCTATGTTATTTGAGCAGCGTTTCCAAATGGTTTGGTAAACAGCTTCTGCCCTAGACTGGTTTCTAAAGAGAGGAAAATTATGAAATATTTCTTACGACATCTGAAATGGAAAAACAATTACATTCTGTGACTCTCCAAAAGTATTTCTGAGGACTCATCCTAAAGTTTGCCAGGGTAGCGTCCCTATTCTGGGAGTGGCTCCTTCTGCTCAGCATTTGTTCCTCTTTTTAATTTAAGCCACACAGAGAAATACTGGAAACTGGAGAGGGAAAAGAGAATTAACCCTGTGTTTTTCCCACAATTGCCCTTTGTGATACTTTATCGTTATTTTTCCTAGCTTTTATGAAGCCATCATTAATCCAATCATCAGCCAAGGTCAGGCGAGGCTTCTTTTTTTTTCCTTCTTTGCAAACCTTGAAGCTTATGAAGCTTCAATCTGCTCTTCCGTAACCAAGTGTTTAGTACCTCTCGGTTGGGTTAGTTAGGGTGCGTTCTTTACGGCTCTGGTAATAATCACTACTACAGCATCAGAGGAGTGGCTGTAGACTATTTCTGCATTTGTTACTCCTTTCTAACAGTAAGGCTTTACACAGTCGCACTATTTAAACCACTGGCTCTGTCAAGTTCATCTAAGGGTTCATGCGACCATACCTGGATATTTCAAGTTCCAAAAGTTAAGAGCACTCACCTGCACTCATGACAATACCCGAGTTAAATGTAGCACAATATTTGGAGATATACCTCACAAATAGGTGACTTTTGGTTTTTTAAGAGGAGGAGAGAGTATTCATGGGGGAATGAAAAATGAGGAGAAAGAGAGAAGATCACTGAATGTCCACCATGCATTTAGAAACAGACTTTGTCAGGGTGGAAAGGGCCCTTCCCCAATTCAGTAGTGCTGATAACAGGACTTTGATTCCCAAGAAAAGGAGTGGGGAATAAATAAGGAATCAAATACATTTTGGCAAATAAACTTTTTCCAAGTGTGTGCCGGGTGGGGGG